>OZ023168.1:24241023-24428523 GCA_963678695.2 Diplodus puntazzo | reverse complement strand
TGAGTTTAACAACAGATATGACACTAAAAGACTGAGCGCACTAGAACAATGCTAACAATATTTAGTGGAGACTTCCGGTTGCAAAAATGATAACGACAACTTGAACACACAAAACTTCTCAAAATATTTTGTGATAACGTTAGACAAGATTAAAAAAAACCCACAAATAAATAACCAAATCTGGATTTATTTATCTTTTAAAATCGCTTTG
Source organism: Diplodus puntazzo (assembly GCA_963678695.2). NCBI lineage: Eukaryota > Metazoa > Chordata > Actinopteri > Spariformes > Sparidae > Diplodus > Diplodus puntazzo. The sequence goes on along the minus strand of OZ023168.1, from coordinate 24,428,312 downwards.
TAAGCCGAGTTGTTTTAGGCCAGCAGGGGGCAGGAAACACCATTTAAAGTAGATCTGTGATATATGCAGTATTTATACACAAAACAGCACTGTGCAGGTGTTAAATACTGCATGTACTTCAGATCTAACATAGCGATCATGTTTTTGTTATGTCATACTTTTATGACTTGGGTAAAAAGAGTGAAAAAAATCCACACAGAGGAGAAGTTATCCTTGTTAACACGTGATTAACGTCACGGAAGGGTATATTTAAAATCTCTTAACATGTTTCTTTAACCTAACAATGACCTTTCTTCGCTAAACTGATGAGAAACAGACAAACAATAAGTGAACTTTGTGTAAAAATAAGATGTTGTTACCACCTCGTTAAAACCTGCTGTAAGACGGAGAAAACTACAAAAAAAAATAAGTAGCTGACACTTTTAAGACGGTCAGAATCAGCAACGAGCGGCGAGTGTTCAGTCTCTGACACACAATAGTAAAGTGTGTTTGATTGGCGATGCTTAAAAAATCAAACTACACAATTAGTAAACAAATTTATTTGAATCTGAACTTTCTCTGACCAGTTTTGCTCAGCATGCATGTTTTAATCACTGATGATCGGACTCAGGTTTTCAGTGCTCATGCAGTCATATTTCAGGTTGCTGGTAACAGAAACGAAGAACCAAAAGCAAACACTGAGGCCTACCTGGTACAGAGCAAAGACAAGCAGGTTAAGTACCGATGGTCAAATAGAAACAGTGTCTGTGTGTTTACTGATTGTGTACGAGGAGCAGCTGTGCAGACAGGTGACCCAGTCAGGTGATCTCTGAAGGAGGGACATTCATAGAGGGCAACTCTTGTCCAGAACAAACACTCTGGGAATGGGAGGAGAAAGAGTCTTAGAGTGAATATGGAAGAAAGATGCCTCACAATGTCCCTCCAAGTTGAATGACAGACCAGGGTTACACAAGCCAGCCATCTCTGAGTGGGAACATAGAGGCCAGTTCAGCAAAGGGTTCACCTGAGAGAGGTAATGTGCAGCGTTCCCCACACTGACAGTGGCAGAGGCCCTTCAACCTTTGTGAGTTCACTGAAAGAGGCAGGTAGCAGATGGACAACCAATTCCTCTGCCTCTGGTCTTAACAAGCACCTGTGCAGCGAACGTGGTAGAGTGTAAAAGGCTGCTCAGGAGTAGGTCCCGAGCTCCGCAGACCACGAGAAAATGAAACAGGCTGACCTTGGTCGGAGGGGTTAATGCTGGTGGACAAGGTTTGGATTGGAGACCAAAGGGCGGAGGCTGATCATAAAACGACCGTGACTTGGGCAGAGGTTTGAGGAAGAGCTGAAGGAAACGCTGATTGGGCTGCAAACACAAACAGGAGCTGAAGCTTGGCCTTACTTTTCTTTAGGTTTAGGCAACAACAACCACTTAGTTAGGGTTAGGAAAAGATCATGTTCACCTGTCAAAAACACTTAATGTGAATGTAATGTTACACGTTTTGTAGGCTGAGTTTAGAAAAGTCAACAAAAAGAGGGTATTGTCCCTGAAGTAAACTGTACATGATAGAAAGAAACAAGTTAGATGTCAGATAAAGGTTTAAGTAGTGTCGCAGGTGAAGAGACAACTGGAAGCTTCTGCAGAGAAACAGACAGACAGACGTGGACAGAGGAGCAGAGAAAGGAAACTGGAGGCTGGGAACTAATTTATAGTGCGGCAGAAGGAAAACTAATAGATTGGGAGACAGACAGAAGATTCCCCAGTTGAGAAGCAGAGGGCAAACTAGCTGTCAGAAGGTTGGGAGGTAAGCGTTAAAAAGGAAATAAGTGGAGAGCAGGGCAGCAGGGAATCAGATAAGGTAGCTGACTGAGGAAGTGAACAGCTGGTTAATAAGGTTAGAGAGGCCGATCTACCAAATGGGGAAACTGAAAGACCGCTGAGGGCGCTGCAGAAGACCTGATGAGGGCCCTTGAAACCATAAGTAACACTTGTGAACCTACAGGGGCCATTAGTTGATATCGCTGACAGATGACAAGCCAAGAATCCACAAATTCTCTTGGCAAGAAAACGGCTTTCGAGGGTGATTTGCTGAAGGCCTGGCAGGCTGATGACACGGGATGTTGAAAAACACCAGGAATCAGACACGCAAGGGAACCAGAGAGCAGGACGGCATAAAGCTTAGTCAAAAGAGATGAAGCTAAGGGTTGGATTTTTGTAGAGAAGACGATCTTTTATTGAGTGTTCATTAGTCATTTTTATTTCTAATGTTAAGCACCTTTTAAAGCTGTCTACCTATGCAAGCCTCCCCTGATCAATGATGAACAGATGAAAGATAGCTGTGCCCAAAGGAAACATGCTGGACTTTGTTACATAAGAATGATTTGCTCTGTTTAATTGAAAAATCAGTATTGTGCTTCTACGATCTGAAATAATGAAAACCATCATGAGGGGATTGTGATATCAAAGTTGAAGAAAATGTTTCTTTGCCTTCTGCTCTTAATAAATTTAACAATGTTCTGATAAATTGCAGGAATTTGTTTTAATACATTAAATATCAGCACGTAATAATTAAGTAACAACAAAGATGTGTAACAGGATTATAGTTCCATTGTCAACGATTATTTGATTACATTTTTTGATCAGGTCTTTATGAATATTTACTTTTTGTTATGTTATAAAAGAAAGTGACACATAATCACAATCATCCCACACATTGTAGATTACAAACAGTGACCTGTTGTTTGTGCCAGAACTTGAGAAATGTTGAGCTGTTTAAAAAGTGACAAAGGAAGATTCCTGGAAATTCAATTTTTGTGGCTGCGTCCATCTTTTTTGTAATAGATGCGATATTTTAAATGTTTGCTGTTTTGAAGTGATCTAAAAGTAATCAGAAAATGTGGCCTTTTTTGTGATATTCAGTAACTGACTACAAATCAAAGTAATCTGATCCAGGTGCAACTAAAAAACCTCTTTAGTTTTCAGCGTATTTTCATCCATGTGATTCATTTTCTAATTAATAAATCAAAGTAGGTAGAATCAGTAGAAGTAGTTCATTTTGTTTCACTGAATGATAACATCACGCTTTACTTCTGTCATGATGAGAAAGCATATTTCAGTGTAACTGAACCGAGAAAGAGGAAGCGAGAGAGAGAGCGAGAGAGGAAATGCCAGAGCCCTCTGCAGATGTGAAGTTGACACGCGGAGGTAAGAGCTTCAGCCCATTAATTCATAATTCAGAGGCGCTTCACCCCGGGGTGCCTTCTTAGAGCACAGCCATTCTCATAACTGTCACTCAAACGGCCGTGCGAACACTATAGAAGCCTAGCGAGGGCTATGCAGTCGACATGAACTCAATATTTTGTATGGTCAGGATGACATTTTGGAGCAGAGTGATGCAGCTTGAAAACAGGAAGTCAAACACCCTGTACAGTGACTTTAAATTAAAAAGGAAGCCTGCATGCATTTATTACATACGTTTTGTTGTGTCATGATTCAACAACAACAACAACAACAGTACTGATAAGAGTCATGTCCAGTCAAGAGATCACTTTGTTGTTTTTGTTGATCATTTGTGTTTCAGGGTGACTTTCTCTATAAATGGGTACCAGCGGTGCACAATCCTCTGTGAATTCAGGCTGAGCCGCCTGCTGCATCTCAGCAGGGACGCATTTTATTCGACTTTGGCCATGATTATGATAATAGGAGACTGCTGTTTTGAAACAGGATCATTTACATTTTAGTATAATTTGGTTTTGGCAGTATAAAATATGGGAAAGACCTTCTGCTAAAGATGGCAATATATCATGCTGTTACAAAGAGAGCACACAGAGAATAGGATCGTCACATTCTTACACACATCCTCTGAAACAAACACGCTCCCACACACACCTGCGTGCACACAAGCGCACACATAATTTTAACATCACAATGGTGCACAATGATGCATAAACAGCCAGAAGGGGAAATATTCAGCAGTGTTAAGACATTGTCCTCCAGCAGCATCTTACAGCTCACATTAAAACTCAGCACAGTAATTCCTGTGGACACCTCAGCTGAGGTTAAAAAGCCACTAATGGGCTTTTTACTCAAACTACAGTCCCAAAGTAGACGACTCCTACGTAACATGTTACATAAAGTGTTTATAAGTGGACAGTTATGGTTAAATTATCATCAGAGCAATGGCACGGAGCTTTAGTAGGTGTATGTCTAAGGGGTGATGATACTTTTTGATTGTATTATCTTTATTTGATTTATTAAAAAGGCTCTGTGGAACTTATGTGTTGTGCTGGAAGCCGGTCGTTAGTTTTCTAAACTAATGATAGCGACTGCTGCTCTCTTTTAGCAGCATTTTTCACATCACATTACAATCTGCTCACATATGGCCAATAAAAGTACAGTTTATTTACAGTAATGTGCATCAGTCTGTTGGAGATTTCTTCTATCGTCTCTGTGAAACTCCAAGAACTCTGGCCGTTGTTTTCAATTTGATCCAAATTTTGTTCAGATTCGCAGTTGGTGCTGCAATCTGACAGCAAACACAGACGCAGGTGAGAAAGTGAGAGGGAAGATTTGCCAAACACTTCGAGCCCATTCTTGTTCAACACCAGCCGCATCGACAATTACTGTGGAAAGTCAGCATGACTTTACACCGCTTATATCAAGGTAGCTTTACCATTTAACCTTGCAAACCTGAGCTTCCTTACATATCGATAATTTACTGTTCCATTATGTAATAAATGATTTTTCAGAGTTTCCACATTTCATTCCATTCCACTCACCTTCTGCACAAAATGTAATCGTGACAATATCTGCTTTGTTACTGGCCTTCATTCTGACCCAGGTCAGTCTGATCCAAGGGCTCAGATGAAAACACATTTTTAAAATGGTCTTTTACACAATGTGATGGGAGAAGCAGCACGAGGTCAAAGTTGATAATTACAACAGGAACAATTGTGCATAACGGTCCGTCAGTAGGGCACAGGAGTTAAAATTACAACTGTACTCTTTTGAGAACACAGGTAGATGTTTTACTTTTTTAATATTAGAAAAAGAGCTCGCAAAGTCATTTGTCAGCGTCAACATATGTTATTCAAGTATCCCAGAAAAGTACAGTCTTTAAAAGGTGACAGGGACAAAGTCAGCCATTTGATGTGATGGTGATGGTGATTTGTCCCAAGCATCACTCGTGTAAATGACACCCGTGTTCAAATCTATTGTTCTCCTCTGGTTGTTTATTGACTGTATTGAGTTTGTCTAGAATCCTATTTGACATGCAAATCGACACTACAGCTGTGGATTGTCTTTAAATTACACACATATATAAGCTTGTCAAATTAGTAAAATGCAAATTTAATGATGATATTTGCACAATACTGACAAATGAAGGTACATTAGGTAACCAAACATTAAACCATTATCCAGTTTGGTACACTTTCTGTTTGTGGTGTTTGCAGTTTATTTAAAAACCTGTCCTTGTCTTGATGAATGAAGTACAAGTGCAAAACACTCAAAGGCAGGCAGGTTGCAAAACAAAGAGCAAGCTTTTAATTAATTAACATCTAAAATCTCAAGATGCAAATACAAAAGGTGCCCAGGGAAAAGTTGAAACAATGAGCAAGAAAAACAAAAGCAAGCAAGCAAAGTTTATTTATGTAGCACCGTTCACAAACACCAGTCACAAACTGCTTCACAGTCAAACAAAGTAAAGATACAATCAAAACCAACAAAAAGATTAAAATATGAGATAAAATACCACAGACAATATAGATGGGGGGCTGATGAAACAAAGGAGTGGAACATAAAACTAATATTCAACCCAAATGCCTAAAAAATGCGGTTTTAACTGCTTTATAAAAGAACTTGAAGAACACAAGGAACACCGGAGACACGGGTCGGACGTCAGGAAAACATATCATGGTGCCACTAATAAGTCCTCATGCAGATACCATATTAACCAGTGAGAGTAGACGGAGCTGGTAATGATACATCAATGTGATCTGCATGCATGCTTTACTGAACACGCGACATCCTCAGGCTGTACCAGCAAACCCAGCGCTTCCACGCACACTGATGGAAAGCCAGCGATTCCCGACATGCTACAGTGATGTTTATTATGTCATCCTGTATTTTCGTGACAATTACATATACATGCGAACACACACGCAGCCACACACACACATGTTGGCTGGAGCGGGCTCGAGGTGAGTAATCTCGCCAAAGGGGACGTCTACAAATGGACCTCTGAGTAACTCTGCATATCTCTCTCGCTCACATGCTCTCGTGCTCCGGCTCCTCTCAGGCCAGACGGTGTCAGCTGGTTGTCTGAGACGGAGTGCATAACGTGTTTGACGTGTTCGCCCAACTTTGACCCGCTCTACACCTCTCTCCTCTCAGACGAATATTCGAGTCTTTGCAGCAACAATGCACATTTAACAATACAATAAAAAGGGGAATGTCTGTGCAGTAAATAAAGATGATATGAAGCCTTTACAGAAGCAGCGCGCAGGTCAAAACAGGGCCAACAACTGTGTTTTTAAGCCACTTAATGATGATATCTATGGGTCATGACTGTGGATTTTTTGGGTTGTGCCTCAGGTATTATGACAGACATCAGTTGCATAATCAAACAATCTTGATTAATCAGGTGCAAAACTGGAAGAAAGCTGCATTTTAAAGGTTTTCCTCAAAATACCTTTAAGTGGACACGACCTCAATGGAGCCTAATGTCTGTGAGTTGCCTCTTACGCCCAAAATAAACCGAGTTTCGTCAGATGAGACTGGCCACAGAAGAGGAACCAAAAAGGTTCAATTCAAGCATCGGCTTCCAGCTCCATTTTGAGCGATGCCAAGATACGTTTTACAAACTATTTACCGCTGGGTTTCCCTACGTTATCCAATTTTGAGAACAGTAGTGAGACTGAGAAACATGTTTGTGGTTTGTTCAAATTCTAAATTGACCTACGTTTATATGTTCCCCATGTAAACTATGATGAAACGTGGGAGTACATACAGCGATGTTGTTATTGCTATGCTCAAACAGGTGTACCCAAAAGCAGAACTCGACTCAGGATGAAAGTTAAATAAAGTAGATTTATTAAACAAAGTCGAGTATGATAATGATGGTTAAAGGGAGTCCAGACTGCAGCAGAGAATGGTGAGGCAGTGGGTGGCTGGAGCATGCTTGAGCTGAGAGGACTGGCAGTGTGAGCTGAGCAGAGTTGGAGGCAGAGATGATTGATCTGGCAGGCAGGCAGGCAGGTGGTGATCCTGGGACACAGCAGATACTTGATTTGATACTTCAAAAACAAAAAAAAAAGATTTCATTTGAAGACACAATTCAGGGTGGCTGAGACGTCTGAGGACGGGAAAAACACAAGAAACACGAGGGAAAACTGGTGGCATGGTTGTCACCATTGCAGTTAAAGGGTAACTCCAACAATTTTACACATTCTAGTGTGTTTACATGTATAAGGGAGTACTTCGTCTTATGTAAAAAAGTAGTACAAAGCCTTGAGTTCAATTAGAAAACTTTCATACAGCTCATATTTTGTCGTTTTGTTTGGAATATTTGTGGCAAAAATTATTCAAAACCAGATCTGGTTAGATTCAAACCTGCTATTATTGGTCACAGCAGTGAAGACAGTGTCAGGTGGGTAATTTAAAGTACAACCAGTGTTCCTTGTTGGTGATCTGAACAAAAAAGTTGCCACATGGACAGCAAGCACGACTTTGGTTCCCTCCTTACGTGTCGATTGGGGCACCTGTTGTGAGTTGATTGTTTCAGAACAGGTGCAAATACATGCCAAGACACCGACAGTGTGGTACTGGTGTCATGTTGTCTAAGTTTAGCTGTGGTCAGGACAAAAATACTCTACTTGACAAAGTCTCAAGAAAAAAAAACAAAAAACCCACAGTCTAGATTGTGGAGTATAGTTTGAAGATTTCCTGCCATGCACAACTGACTGACACGGTTCAATATTGTGGCTGTTTGATGAGCTCCAGTTGCATTAAAAACAAAAAAAAAGAGACAAGGAAAAGAAGGGCTGTAAACATAGAGGAATACGTCATTCATGAGTAATATAAAATGAGCAGATCTGCTGAAAGCTTGTCCTTGCTGAGTGGTGAAGTTTCTGCAGGGCAGCGATGATCAGTCTGCCGAACTGGATTAGCCTGAAATGTCAGGAGAGGAAAACGGTAACAGAGGTGAAATGTATGAGGGGAGAGTTTCAGACATCAGCTGTGAGGAGAGACAAGCCTGCAGTCGGCTGTGTCCTTAGATACTGACAGAAAACACACACACACACACACACACACACACACACACACACACACACACACACACACACACACCTCGCATACATGTCTACAGTACACATCTTCCTTTTCTCTTTTTTCCCTGATGCCAAAAAAAATCAGAGGAAACCTGCTAAGTCATGCAGCTAGAACCTTGGCCGCAAATCTGAAAAAAGGCATCAGTTGGTCCGCGACTCTCCAGGACGAAGACATGTTTCTTTGAACCGACGGTGCAGGAACCAGGTCATCGAAGGGAGCAGCGTGGGTCGTTTCAGAGAACATGAACCTTCACCTTTGATTAAACTTTTAATGGGTACACAAGACCTCAGGGAAGAGTCAACAGTTACGTAACACACACACACACACACACACACACACACACACGCACACACACACTCATTTGCCCCACTTTGCTGATGTTTGCGCTGTGGAGTTACACGTGAAAACACTACCAAGCCAGTGACCTCAGGTCGCGGCCGTGTGTCAACGGAGACCTCGGGAAAATTTCAAGCCACCTTTATGATGACAAAAAGGTATTTAGAGCCAAAACATGATCTTCATCTAACCCTAACCAAGTGGTTTTTGCACCTAAACCTCACCAGAGCTTAACATTTTGACATTTTTGCAGAGAAGCACATCACCAATATTCATTCTGGTGATTGGGTCATGTTTTATCCGCTCTGAAGCAACACAGATGTTACTACCCTACTCAGATATATGCATGTCTGTGTGTGGTTGTGGGTGTCGCTGTCAGCTGTTGCCAAATATCCTGATTTCTACGGGAGACTTGATTCTGGTAGCCTTCTCCCGGTTCCCTCTTGGATTCACAATTCTCCTGATTTATGATCATTTTTCAACCTTTTTAGTAATCTGTTTCTGACACTGTACAGGTTGTAGTTTGGTGTACTGTTGTCCCCTCGCCAAGTTTTGGGAGGGTTGTACCTCCAGAACTCCTCCCTCTTGCTGAGATCTCAAGCTTTGCAAGTCTGCTACATAAAAAAACCCTCTTTATACACTTTTTAATGATGAGGGAGGGAGAGTTACATGCTTGTAGGAGCATAGTGATACTGATAAACTGACAAAGATCAGATATCTGCAGGATGATCGGGCTGCTTTCACAGAGCTTTGACGATAAGCAGAAGGAGGTGGTTGTGAAACTTCAATGAATTTGTCATTTGTGTCCCTTTTAACAACATCCACAGGTGTGACGGAAGAAAGAGAAATCCACTCTGCAACATAAATCAGCAGATGTTAGGGGGGAAATATGGTTTTGACTGAACAACCAGCACTTATGACCCATTTCCCTCCGGTGTGAGGCCACCAATGATATCCAAGGTCTTATTTGTCCATGTCGTCATAATTAAAATAAATCTAATTGTGATATGATTAGAAATTACACACTGAAAACCTCCCATATATATTTGTATCACATGAACTCCACAGGAACAATGTCTCCTCTCTCTCTCACCTGGAGCCACTCCTCTGTTATTGGGGGCAGCCTAAAATAAGGGAACTATTTTTGGGTGGGCGGGGGAGCTGAGCTAAAAAAAAAGGAAAAAAAAATAGCCCTGGGCTTCTCTCTTTTCCCTCTTCTCCTCCCTCCGTTCTCCTCTCTTCTCCTTTCCAGTAGCCTTGGGCCCGAGTGAAAACAGAGCAGCACAAAATAAAATAGTACTCAGTGGAACGGGATGACACAGAGCAGAGCAGTACACATACAGTACTGCGTAACAGTAAACTAAAGTTTAGCTGATACTCGTGCATTACATTAGATTAGATGATAGTCTGCATGAACAGATGAGAGAGGACGAAGACACAAATAGAGCAAGAGAGAGCTGAGCAAGAGTAGGTAAAGTAAAGGGCCATCAGGAGGATTTACAGAGCACATCTTCATGCTTTATCTTTATTGAAATAGTAGATGTTTCCCCCTCTGGCTGCAAAAGATCTAAGATGGTATCCAAGCTATTTTTAAGTACAACTTCCCTCCTGTTTTAAAAGCTTACTGCTATATTATTAATGTAACATCTTAAAGCTGTGGTTTCCATAGTAAGCATACTGTTCAGCGGCCCTCAGCTTCAAACTATGACGCACTAACAACCCCCCGAGTGTCAGTTTTGATCATGAAGGACTCTCTACAACAATTGAGTTACGCTTTCAAAATAAAGGTTGCTGACAAACAGTTTCCATATTATGACATATTGGCACAAAAACTACAGGTTAGGTAGAGGAAGTAGTCGACGAGTCGGGAGTGAGAACAGGCTGCCGGGACTTTCATTATCATGAATTCATCAAGGTGTCACCTCACAAACACCACACTTCAAAAAGATACAAGTGCTTATTGTGTTATTTCCCGCTACAATGGGTGTCTCCAGGAGACCATTTTGCCATGATGACACACATACAGACTCACAAGGTTAAAACAATACCAGCCCTGCTGTCATGGCTCGTAAAAAGGAAGAAGCCAGCAGTTTAGAAGGTGAGGAAGTGCCTGGTGAAGCTGTTAAAAACAAATAGCCTGCTATCCTGCAGCAGAAACAGAATAGCTTCACGGAAAGTTGACACGAAAAAGGAAATCACAGAGCAGCCGCAGGGTCAGTTCTGATGGAGGAATCATTTGTAAGCTTCCCATTCAATCAGCATGAAGACGTCCTAATGTTCAATTTACCATGTGTTAAGTTTTAAAAGAAGTGGTGAATATAGGCTCACAGTGCATGATGTAGACAGTTCAGTGAATGTTGCAGTAGCTGTTCTGTTTTTAAACCACGAGCACAGACAAATGACGCCTGCAGTGTTCCCAAAATCAAATCATCGAGATGGGCCAAAAAGAAATACAAACTTATAGATCAGGACCGACCTACAACGTCTCTGTGTATTCCAATAAAACCAATCAGAAAATAATAGGCAGTGAAAAAAAATAAATAAAAAGCCACCAGGGTGATGATGTGAAATGGGCAGAGTGGAGCTGAGCAGAGCAGAGCAGAGAAGAAAAGATCAGATCGAAAGAGAGGAGAGGCAGAAAAGTGAGAAAAGATTGATGCAGTGCAGGTGCAGTGCAGCCCAGTTAACAATAGAGCTGATACAGGAGGGCAGGAAGGAATGAAACGTGCTTCAGCTACAAGAAAAGCGTGTGAGAACTCAGAATTACTTGGGTTATTTGCTGTTGATACAGAGGGGATAAAGAAAGAAAAAAAGAAAGAAAGAAAGAAAGAAAGAAAGAAAGAAAGAAAGAAAGAAAGAAAACATGAACAATGGTAAAGAAGAGGCAGGTGCAGGAGAGCTGGAAGAAATTACAAAAGGACAAAAAGACAAATTGATCGAGAGAAAGAAATAAAGGATGAAATGCACTGATGATTACACTTAACAAACGCAGTATGACAACAAAACAGAAACAAAGAAATAAAGGGCAGAACGAAATAAGAAAATAAGAGGAAGAAAAAAAAATGATGGTGACAGAAATGAAAGATTGAATAAACGAGCAACAGCAGGAAGGAACACATGAATAATGGGAGAAAGAATGAAAGAAAAGAAGAAAAGATTAAAAAAAGGGACCAAAATCTTCTCTGACCTCTTTTCAAGAAATAAATCTGACACCATATAATCTTTAATCACTTCATATCACCTCCTGTGTTTTCTGCTCGCTGTTCGTTGTTGCTGCATATTTGAGGAACATCAATCACCTTCCCCGTATTTCTCTCCTCCTCCCTCTTTTTCTGCCTTTTCCCTTCATTTTCCTTTTACTGTCCTCACCTCTCCTTCCTCCTCTTCGTCCCTCTCTCACTCGCCCTTCCTCTCCTACATTTTCCTTTGCTCTTATCTCGCCAAACATTCATTCTTCGCTCAGCCCTCCCCTCCTACACTTAATATTTTCTCTCTTTGCTTCATCTCTCCGTTCCACCTTTTCCACTCCTTTCTTTTTTCTATTTCCTCTCTTTCTCTATCCCTATGTTTTTTTTTCTCTCTCACCCCCCTCTTAAGATCCAGAGCTTTGTTCATTACCTGCACTACAAACAAGGCTGACATTTACACAAGTGCTAATCACAGTGGACATGTCTCTGTGATGTTTCCGGTCATTCTGAACACACACACACACACACACACACACACACACACACACACACACACACACACACACACACACACACACACACACACACACACACGTTGTGTTTCTTATAAAGCCTGCAGCTCTCTCTGTACTGTAAAGCAGATCTGTACAGTCAGGCCTTGATCACACATCTGACTGTGGGTCATTTTATATGAGCTATTTAAAGTTGTATTACCAAATACTTATAAATACTATATGTATTCCATTTGTGACTCTACCCCCATAAGTTATACTATGCTGCAGTATCTTATGTAAAGCTAACATGTTAACGGATGTCTATGAAATATTATTGCGATTATGAGTAATTACTGTGCCCAGTCAAAATATGCTGTTTAGTACAGATTGTTAGCTAATGTCAGGGGTTTACAAATCCAGTCATAAGCCTCATCAGTATCACGTCCTAATAATATCAAATATGTTTGATATTTACAATTTAAGGTCTGGATGATTACGGTGGACCACAAGAACAATAGGACACTGGAGCAGCTGACGATGCTGCAAAGCAACAGTTAACATCTTAGCCCTTGAGACTAATGTTAGCTAGCATATTACGGTTGATGGAAACTTAAAATCTCACCTACAGTTCTAACTGAAGAATAAGAAACCCATGTTGACCATGTCTTCCCACTCCCCCTGCAAAACGTAACAACAGCAAAATGCTGCACCACACTAATCTCTGTGTTTATGTCTGCTTCCCCATGAGATCACGTGAGAGGGCGAGGGATTCCTTGCTATTAGATTATTAGGTTCATTTGGTTGTGTCCGTCTCTTCATAAGTCTTTTTTCTACTGCTGCACGTGTGTGGCTGACTAAATGTTCTGTGAGTCTTGGCTTTACTGCTGATGTAAACAATGTTTCCGATACACTAACATTTAGTTAACATTCATGAAAGCAGTAATCTAGACCCTGTCCACTGTGATTACTGTGTTTGGATTCTGGACGCAGAGAGCCATTCAGTGATTAGGAAATGTATACGTAAGCTGATCCATATGAAAAAGCAAGCTCACTGGTGCTGAAAAAAATCTTTACAGCAACCTTCACTTCCTGCTGTTCATGTGTGTCTAATGGAATTTCTGTGTGTTGGTGTTGTTAATCCCTGTGTTACTGTTCATTACTGATTATTGTCTTGGCCCGGCAGCAGAACTGAAAAGAATCTTAAAAGAGGCATAAATGCTAGAACGCCCATCATCCTATCAAGTGTCACAGATGGGAAAAGTGTAACACATTTTTACCAACCGGTAAAATGTTCTTTTACCAGATGGAAAAAATGTACCAATGGAGAATTTTGGTAGAGTTAGAGGCCAAAAGGCTGCAAAGCCAGTGACCACAGCTCAAGACTGCGTGTCAACATTTGTTGAAGCATCAAACCGCTGGATATTTTTCCATTGTCAGCCCTGTTTATGTTCCCCAAACCTTTTGTTTTTAAGAAGACCTGACATTTATGACCATGTTTGTGGCAACCAAAACTGGCATTTTAAGCCAAAACATGATGTTTTCTGAACCCTAACAAAGAGGTTTTTGTGTCTTATCCGAACAAGACAAGAAACACAGCGCTGTCACAATACAAAATTGAGAATTGAACCTGTAAGTTGCTACAACAAATTAGTTTGTCTGATCCAATCTATCACATGCCATGAAAGAAGGGAGTTCAATGAAACAGGTGAAATGTACCATGCTTAATGTCGTAAATTCCTTGTATCAGACATATCTCAGAAAGGAACACTTAAACCATGAAATTCAGTTCTTACAAAGGTTTCAGTAAACTCACTTCCATCTTCTCATTGATGGCATAAAGAGTTTTGGGCGTCAGTGTGACTGAAGCTCACATTCTCCTTTATCATTCTTGTTCTGTGATCTTTTTTCTTTTCTGGATATTGATCATTCCAGGCACTTATACTTCTCCGTTATCAGATTTAAAATGACCCACATCTCTCACTGTGAAGTGCATTAATTGATTACAGACCTCCTAAGTAGTCTGACTTGGCATGTCTCTTTGAAGAGAAATCTCCTATGTGTGCAATAGTAAAGAGTACTGTTTCTCCGATAAGTGCAGCGTGACTAAACCCTCCAGTGATCGGGACTCTTGATGGCCTCATTTAAAAATTATCTAGTCTTAAACATAACACTGTAGCTAATTAATCAACATATTGATTATCAATTTCAATCAGCACTTTGGCAGGAAAGACTGTGGAAGTGTTTTGTGACTCACAAGTCTGTTACCTTAAGAAATCCATGAGGTTTGCATTTGGCAAAGAAAGCTGTGCTTAACACATAAAAAGATGTGAGAAATACATTTTACCATAAAACCAGATGAGATGGAGATAATCTTAAGTGGCTTGACATTTAAAAAGCAGAGTTGGGGAGTATAACAGTATATTCCTCTCCTAGGCTGTTGAATATGGTGCTGTGGATCATGCTGGTTATACTCACTACATCTCCAGGTGTGTTTGTTTAGAGGCATCCAAGAAGAATGAGGTCATGCTGGCAGCAGACACAAGTTACAAGTTCCTACTTTGAAGTAAACTGCATATACAATCAATGATCGGATGACGTTCTGACGAGACATTACTGACCAGTACAGCAAACAACATTATATATACATATTGTACGCCAAACTGTGTAGACTGCAGTGACTGATGAACTGATTGTTTTTCTCCAAAAACACTGCAGTTTGCCTCCGAGAACATCCCTAATGAGACTTCTTATTCACAATGTACAGTATCTCCAGGTATAGCTTCATCTCTAATAACCCTCTTCTCTAAGACTTTATTGATCCCAGGCTGCAAACAAGTCTGGAAACTTTTAAAAGGAATCCACCCACTTGAAGTCTGAATTTTATTTCAGAAGCACAAAAAATCTACCTTCCTTTGTACAGTAAAAAGTAATAAACATGCTCTATCTCTACAGCAAACAGGATGTTGTGGCCCCATTCCACTTTAGTTAAGTTGTCAAATGATGGTTTGATGATGTTTTTAACGCAAAAGTCTCCAGGAAATCTTAAATCATCGAAAAATAATGACCTTGATAATTGACAGTGAAGTGTTTTTCAGTAATATGTGGTACATTCATAAACTTAGATATATTATGTAACATAATCTACGTAAGTGATGAGACTGAACATAATTTCCACACAAAACTGGGTGTTTTCCTAAACCTCACCAAGTAGTTTTCTTTGCCTAAACCTAACCAAACTGTGACCATTTGACACCATTAATAACAATGTGAAATGTTTGTCAGTAAACTTTATTTAGTCCAACCAGATGTTGCATGCAGCTTTTTGTGCCTCATTTGGCTGTGGAGCCTTCACACGTAATACTCTTACCAGAGGGGGAAGTAGAGCGACAGCTGTTTGCTGTGAAATGACATCCTGTCATTGATATTGGTTGAAGTTACTTAGCCTTTTCAATCAGACTTGTTTCACCCAGTAACAAGTAAAAAACGTGCTGTTATATGTTTGCTGGCCGAATTCCCAAAGGATATATGCTGTATTTACAAACGAGCACTCAACCCTACGTTTTATATAAGCTCATCTCAGTTTTGCACTCCTCAATATTCTCTTCACCTGTCTGACAGACAAAGCTCCCCATTATTAAATCCAGGGGCCTCTTTCACTTTGTTCAGTCCATTACTGCTCACAATGGAAATAATTTGATAAACAGCACAATATGGTGTGGGAGGCAGGGCGCTCACTTGGTATTTAGGAGTCTCAGAGCACAAGAAATAATTTAAGATTAGTTTTGCTTGGGGTGTTGGCAATCTAATGGCATTTTAAACTAGTTTAACCCATCACAGTTCAAAATACCACATGTTCTGCTTTTGTCTCCAGGGAATAAGAGGAATTAAACTGTATCCAGGGGTGGTTTACTGCGCACGTCAATCACATTCACCGAGTTTTACTCATTCACACCTGCTAGCTGTTTAGGGGAACAGCAACCGCCTACTTTAGACCACTTAGCAGGTTCATTAGAGCAATCATAAACCTGCTTTATTTGCTCAGGCAGCCAAGTGTTAGGGTTTAGTTTCTGAAGAGGACTTAACAGTTACTTTTATGGCTAGTTATGGACCTAAAAGAGTCATTGTGAAAAGTGTCCATGAAAGATTGTAGTCTTTATGATATAAAAGACTCCTTTGAACACTTTAGAAAATGTAATGTGCTGAATTAGCTGACTGATGTAAACAGTCGGAGACTGAGACCTCAAGGCTCACTCAGTGAAGTAAAATGATATCTGTCTGAGCGTGATAGCTTTGTATTGACATATTTTCATTCTCCCCGACATTAGAAACTGTATAGGTGATAAAAACAAAATGTCCTGCAGCTGCAAAGTGTTTCAAAAATATTTATGTTGTTTACAACGTGTCGTAGCAACAGTAAGAGTCATGACCAGCACTTTGCAAAGCTGATGCTGAACACTGTGGGAATGAGTGCTCCGAGTCTGGGTCCTGAACTCTCAAGTATGTATATACATTCCTCCAAATGGATTTAATAGCAAGCAATTGGCTGAAAAGCCCTCATGCCATTACAACACATAAACTTGTACATTACAGAGAAGGAACAGGAGTGAATTTGTAAGTATTACTGGCGGACTGAAGAATAATAAGATATGATGACATTTTACATCTTGTGTAACAGTTGCAGTTCTTCCAAGGTGGCATTTTTAAACAGTTTGTTCTTAATTGAGATGCATAAGTGGGAGTAGTTCATAATTCTGTGAACCAGTTTTCTCTGAACCAAAGAGGCTGTTAATTTGGTTTTCCACAAACTGTATATTTAAGTAGATAATTTGGTTAATGTCAGTGACGGATCACCTCACAGCCCAGTCACCGGTATAAAATGTTTGAAGTTTCTGCAAACCACTGGTGGAGTTAAAGGCGAGAAGGCTGGCAAGACAGTGAGCACAGTTCAAGACAGCATTTCAACATTTGTAAGTATGAATACAGTGAATATTTTAGGGAGATATCGATAAAATGTACAGCTGTGTTTGTAAGGATAAAACTGTTTTCCTTGGGAGAGCTCCAGTGGGTGTGTGTTGACTCGCACAGGTATTTAAGCCAAGTCATGATGATTTTCTCACCCTAACCAATTGGTTTTCTGCCCAAATCTGACCAGACCATAAGCATAGCATTGACAAGAAAAAAAACTGAGCTTAAAGAAAGCAAAAGGTGCAACAGATCCATGGTTTTTAGACAGGTACATATCCAGCTAGTAATATCCTGCCATTTGGTTTAAGTATTTATGGTTGGGTTTAAAAAACACCATGTTAAACTTTGACGTACATACTGTGTATCCCCATTGCTGGACTAGAACATAAACCCCAACTTGTGTTCAATGCACGGCAGTCAACCATCCTCCTCTTTTTTTCACCTCCCTACATCAAGGACACTCTACTCCCAACAGTGGCTCTTAAATTCTTGGAAGTAAATTGCAAGGTGCAAAATCATCCAATATGGACGTAATTACACGCTTAAAGCTTTGTTGAAACCACTTGTGCGTGTTCTGTATTGGCAAACAGTCACTTCTGCTGAGGACAGTCTTAATAACTTGTTAGACTTTAATTTGATGCAGTCCTCACAATATGATAATTAGGTGCATCTCTTACTTTACAATGATGTTATAATCCTCAGTAATCAATGGTCAAATGTGAGTTTATTTTAAAGTGAGTTATCTTATTGAAGTGTGTGTTAATGGGCTTCATCTGGATCTCATTGTGGTTGAGACCAAAGGAATTCATTTAAAATGATAACAAAAACATTTGTTGATAAGAAAAGACATTTGTGAACCATTAATTTTGATCTTGTTTCTAGTAAGTGACACTGATGTACATGGAGATGAGGGTCTAGCACGTAGAAATAAGTTGCATTTAATTACAGCAATGAAGAAACATGGGCATCCTGCATGGCTTTATCTTTAACACCAGAGAGCCCACTCTATTCTTTATCTTTTTTAATATGGCTCCTTTCATTTCACCAGCCTGTTCAAAATACGTCATGTCCATCCAAACATGAAGCAATGAGCCATAACGCACTGTCATTTCCAGAGAAAGAAGCACTCAGAGGTGTTGTTAGGCACAGTGTGAAAGGCTATTATGCAGTCACATTGAGGTGTTTACTGGGATCCTGCACGGTCCTAAATGAGACCCTGCCAATCAGAGCTGAAGACCAGAAGTGGCCGTTTTATAATCCCCACCAGCATCACTTCGAGATTTTAACACAGTGCCGTCCTCGCTGCCTCTCTGGTGCTGTGCCGACACATTTCTTTTGGACCTGAAAATTAGACTACACAGGGAGAAGAAAAAAAAAAATCAAATAATGCTGTTTGTCTGCGGTTCTTTCCCCGTTTCAACTGGGTCCTAAACTTTTTAGGGCCGAGGCGCATTTGAACACAACAGCAGAATTGCAAAGCGCACTAAATTATAGAATAGTTTGCTTGAAAATGTCACACAAGGGCCTGATCACGTAAGACGGCCTGCCTACACACTGAGCAGGTGTACCGGTCACAGCCTGTTTCTTTCTTTGCAATAAACCTTTAGAGGAGAAATTCTTTATTACTCAATGTTCTCTTTAAACAGAGACTAACATGAATCTTTATTGAAGAACCAAGCACACAACTCAGCCAAAGTTTTGTTCAAACACTTGAAAGTGTTTTTTACAAGTGTCTGTGGAAATGTTTGAAATGAAGGTAATGTAAACTCTATGCTCCTATTGTAAATCTGACTTGGATGCATGACAGACACGTCTTCCCAAACACAGTTCGGTCCACAACTTACTGGTTCTAGAGACTCATAGGAATGCAGTTGTTACTGTCGAAGTAACGTTGTGCACAACACTTCAAGCAGCACAAGCTTTAGAAAAGAGTGAGCGTTAAAGAAGCTTTTCAGATTCAGTTTTGGAATATAAACCTCCAATGTTCAATGAATATTTCTATCAGCTACAACTTGTGAAAGGGCATTGCTTGCATCTAGAAATAGGAGGTGCAGAGTTCTTTTAAGATGCATCTGGTTCCCAGATCACAAGTCAAATAGTGTAACCCTGTGCAAATAGAAAAACAAGTAACCAAATTATCTCCAAAGGTGGCATAAAATTCTGCTCTGCTAGCTAACAATTACATGTTACGCAAAAAAAATTACTTAAGGTACTCTTTACCTGCAATAGCATAGCATGCTGGGCGAGGCTCATTGGTTGAAATAATAAAAACTTATTGCTATAAATCTATACTGCCATACAAAAACAGTTATGCCAACAATGAAACTTTAAAAAAATCATCTAAAGTTGTGTGCCTATACAGCCAAATGAACACTGGCAATGCACTTATCAAATATGTTCTTTTAGTAGCTTTCATGGCTTAAAAATCACATCCAATTATTTGACCCATGACCCTAAAATAGCAAATACTGCGCTGTGCCTCTGTGTATCCTTAGACAGATGTAGTGCAAAGGTAACATGCAGTGAGATATAGATTTAAGATATGGAGCATCAAAAGTCGGTCCAAATGGATCTGGTAAGTCCTGCACTAAGGAACACTGAGGTTGTCATAAGAAAACTGTGAAAGGGGGATTTACAACAGGAGAAAGACCAGAGGCTGCTCCCACTCCATCAGAGGTGGAAATGTTAACCAGACCGACATTTGTCAAACCAACCACTGAATCTTCATCCTTTGTCACTTTTGATGAAATAATTCTTGAAAAAGCCAAAGATGCAACAAGCCATAGAAAGGTGAGAAGCATTTTGTTTTACTAAGACTAACTGCTTGCTTTGGTAAATGTCTGTCCGGTAGCTGCAGGTTGGTTAAAGGGCAGCACACAGCTGCTTCCCTGAACCTCTCTGTGGTGAGTGGATTATGTGGCCCTGCGACCTAACCAGAAGCCAAGACACAATTTCCATTTTAATAGGGTGGCTTTGGCTCAGCAGGTAGAGAAGGTCGTCCATTCATCCCAGGGAGGGTTGATGCCTGGCTCCTCCCTGTCCACATGTCCAAGTGTCCTTGAGCCAGATACTGAACCCCAGATTGGTCCCTAATATTAGGCCAGTACCTAACAGGGCAGCTTGTTCACCATCTGTGTGTGAAATATAAAGCACTTTTAATAAGCATTATATAAATGCAGTTCCAAATAATAAGGTTTGTATGTCAACTTCAATGGTTGTTCATCATGTCTACACAGCATCCTGCTGAAGCACCAGGGAACCAACAAACTGTGCAGTGCTGCAGGCTGCACTGCAGTGCTGTGCAAGTGTTCAAGTGTCCTCCGCAGCTTCATGAGAATTTTGCTGAGTGTATTGTGACTGACAAGACATCTCCCTGTAGGAAATAATTAAACAAGCTGTACAAGTGTGGGGTTAACGAGCATGCTAATTGGAAATGAGCCCACTGGATGGGGTTGACTCAGCTAGCCGTTTGTTTCACTCGGTCGCTCCTTTGTTCCTCGTTCATCTGTTACTCTCTCATTCACTTATTTCTTCCACTCTCCCTCCACGCCGCGCCTCTCCCTTCTCTGTTTTGCTGCATTTCTGTGGAGTTGCCCCACTTTTTTAAAGCCAATGAAGAGGAGAAAAAAAAAAACAGAAAGCACAGCATAAAAAAAGTTAACTACTTTCCCCCTGCACCTGCTGCGCACAGGAGAGACGGGGAGAGAGCAACACATATTGTTATAGGGCATCTATTCATGTTTTTAAATCCCTACCTTTGATTCTAAAACTTTGTGTAATCAGAATTTCTAATAACTTCAGAACATTTTTCTTCCCTGCTGAATATCAGCAGGCTGCAGGTGTGCCTGCAAGATAAAGACAAGGTAGTAAAGAAAAAAGTGTGTGTGTGTGTTTGATAATGAGGTAAGTATGGATTGGTTTGGATAGCAAGACAGAACAAACACCTATCTTGGGCATGCACTTCTTTCCACACCCAGCTACTAAATTTTATATTTGGCTGCCGCACCTTTGCTTGCTCATGACACTTATGCTCTTGTCTCACTATTTTCTTTTACCGATTACTTCTCTTTTCTCCTTCCATTTCCTCTTCTCTTTCGTCCTTCACTTCCTCTCTCTTTCTCCAACACACACCCCACTTTGCACACAGAACACACACTCAACAGTCAGACCGGTGCTCCTCAGCGTGTTGCATCTGCGATGTTGCTGAGGATGCAGAAAGCAGCCGACTGCTGCATCAGTTCCGCGTTGTTGCATCCACAGGCAACAGAAAACACTACAGAGCGAGCGAGCTGGCAAGATGAAGAGTTCTGCTTTTCCTAGCAAACCTGTTTCTGCAAGCGAAAGAGGGACAATAAGACATCAGGAGAAAGAAAGACAGGGAGGGAAGAATGAGAACAAGAAGGAAGATGTGCAGAGACACAAGATGAAGATGAAAAAGCATAGAAGGGAGAGAAGATGGAGAGAGGAATGGGATGAATCTGAATCTGTGTAAATGAAAGAAAAAACATACGTGTTCAACAGCTTTGTAATTTAATTCAGTCACTATGTTAACGGTGTTTAAAGGCCAGTAAGATAACTAACTACGTGACTTGCATACGTAGATACAGCCACTGTCAGATAGGTTGCTACAGCTATTGTTAATTATCATGCTGCACTCGTATGCATGCAAACTAAATGTAATGACAAAACAGATTAAATGCAAATGGAGCATTTTTACTCAGTTAGCAGTGTTGCACAAACATTATTGAAATTCCTTCCTTCTGCTTCCAGCGTTTTCATGTTAGTGTGACACTACCAGACAGAGAGGTCATCTGCTGGTTTCTGGGGAGATATTTTGAAGCCTTCTGAATTTACTGCTTGGAGAGGAGTTTTTCGATTAGTCAGTAGAGCCAGAAAATCTATATCGGAGCAGTGGTGAGGCCTGGGTAGAGCTGAGCTTTGAGCAGCTACCACATGAGTGTGATAGGCTGACGCATCTGTAGACCCAAACACAGATGTCTGTAAGTGAAAACAACATTATGAAGACATTTGTGTTTTGTGTGCACCCCCAACAGTTTCTAAATGCAACACATGTTGTTAGTACAAATCCCAGGTTTCTGCAACAATTTGTCAGATAGAATGTAATATTACTTGCTGTCTCCAAACAAATCTTGGCACATCATACAATTGCTATGTTTCTAACACATACGTATTGAAGTAAACATTTTATTTTGGTTATGCAGCAGATTGTGAGCTGTAGTTTCCTCAGTAAACACATTGACCTCTTCAGCCTCCTCTTGCAGTCACTGATCAGCCAAGCAGAGCAGACATGTGTCCACAATGCTGTTGCTGGGCTTCACTGCCATTAGTCAGCTTACTAGCCCAGCGACACTTGCTTACTTGGGAAACTACAGCTCACAATCTGCTGCATAACCAAAATACCATGCTAGCTATTTCTTGTCTCATTTGTGGTGTGATGAAACAGTAGATTCATGGTGGCCCACTGACCTCCCTGTCTGCTTCTCATGCCCAGCAGACCACCAGAGCTCAGGGGCGTGTTGGGTGTATTGGCTTTGCATTTTTAAAATTGCGTTGAAGATTTATTCAACAAATTCAATCCAATCTGAGTGCGGCACTTCAGTGTGTGTGTGTGTGTGTGTGTGTGTGTGTGTGTGTGTGTGTGTGTGTGTGTGTGTGTGTGTGCAGTCACAGTTGTCTAGTCAGACGAGACTTCTTGAATATCTGGAAGCTTTTCTTCTTCCTCTTCTCTTTTACTGGTTGTCATTCTCATTATAGGCGTGTGGAGGATCAACAATCCAACAAAATGAATTATATGTTATGTGTGTCTCTGAGTTTTACCTGCAACATGACAATTTTTTTGTGTGGAACCTTCTTCTCACCAGTGCTGGGGTTTGTAAGAGCTGGATTTTAAAGACAGTCAGAGATTTGAGTTATGAAAGAGTTTCAGGCACAGAGAATTATAGACAGATACATTGCAATGCCTGTCTCTTCTCGTTATAAAAGACCAGCCAGTTTTTGGATATGAATCACCGCAGTGAGTGTGAAGTGGAATTTGTCTGCTGCAATAAAATGGCCAGCACTGGCTTAAATTGCATCCCGAGGCTTTCAAGAAGACTGCTCTTGTAGAGTTTTAACCCTCGGCTTTCTAAACCAGCTGTCTTTGTTGATCCAAGAGGCATACTGTAATGAATGAGAGAAACATTTCAGATGTATTTGCCAGAGTGCAAATTAGACTTTAGAAATGTGGTACTTTTATGTCCTGTATCCACTGAAGAGAAAGAACAATAGCAGCTGCTAGGATGAACATTTTTGATGAATGTTGTGCTTTTTCCTGTGAGCATTCCTGTCATTTATCTACTGACTGTAATTTATTTATAATTTATACCCTCCAGTTCCACCTTTATAGCTTATAAAACAGCCAAGCTTGTCATTATATAGGCTCAGGCTTTCCCGTGACTCTAGGCTACAGGAGTGCTGCTTATACTACATTAAACCCCTATGAATATGATTTCTACTGTAAAGGCAATGAACACACAGCCTGCATCCACACACACATACAGGGACAATAGACCCACAGATACAAACATATGAATCATATACAGTCTCGTACAAATTGTGCATGTAAGCAGACAAACGCAGAGAACATCCAGTTAGGCAGTGAGCTGAGCTCAGAAAATGATATTGTTCATCTGACCGAAACATAAAAACCCGCTTTATATTGGTTTTAAATGGCTTGAAAACAAGCATTGTTCCAATGAGCATCATTACCTCGGTCATCCAGGCTTCAGTGTCCTTGTGCGTGAGTCTGCTCATGAAGAGCTTTAATGTTTGAGTCCCTGCTTTTACCCAAGAATTATCATCTACACATGCTTATGTTTCTACATATGCCAGAACTGTATTGTGTTTGTGTTGGCAGGCAGTTCCACGTTCGAGGCATACCTCCCACTTTCCTTCACCTACACTGTTTCTACATAATAGCCTCTATGTTATGTCCACACAAACAAAAACACAATATTTTTATTATATATTTTTTTTAAAGCCACATCCAACGCTTTTACCTGCCTCTGATGAGAAAAACAAAGGCTTCTGTGCTGCTGTTTTCAGCAATTGAGAAGTAGCAGTGATTTCAACATAGCAGAGCAAAGATACTGGATGACTTGGACTGCTGCAGGAGAGATTTGTGGGATCAACACTCCACTGTGCTAACAAGCTGTAAATTGAGTCAAGACAGTATTTAATGTTTCAGCTGTTTATTGTACTCTCAGACAGCGTAGGAGCTGTAGTATTTCTCATCCTCCACCAAACATCTTTCTTTTAATGAAATGGTAACATGTGGTGTATGACCTCAGAAACAAGTAACAGTAACAATCTTCTCATTTTTAATTGGCGAGTGTTGATTTGACAACCCGAAGTCTTTGCCAGAAGAAATCTTGAAAATGTACAAGTTAGCTAATTATGAATATGTTAAAACTTTATATTTGTTTCGGTTCAATTTCCAATTTATTGTAGCGAAAATGAAGTGCCAGGGTCTGCTTGGATTTGGGCACAAAAAACTACTTGGTTAGGGTTAGGAAAACATGTGAATAACCTGAATTTGTCACCTGGGAAAAATTCCTGAAGTCAAAAATATTCAGGGTTTTTATACTTTACACATGTTGAAACAACAACGTCTGGCATTTTCACTCCAAACTGTAATGCCGCCACTTTCCCTTCCACCCTTGGACATGCAAATCTGCTCATATATGTATATTATGAATGTGATGTGATGTATATTGTAGAAATGTAAATATGGTCTGTATGACATGAAGAAATTTAATGAGCTGCGATTTGACTGGCTGAAATAACTGTAGCTGGCAGCTGCAGCTAGCTAGCTAATAAAAGTTAGCTGCATTAGTTGGTTGAAAACTGTCTTTTGCTTACATTTGAAATGGAAAACTAAGCTGAGGCTTACAAGCTTACAAGTTGCAGGCAAAACGTCAGCGTTCTCGACAGTCGATTGCACATTTTGAAGGCGTAGAAATAAAGAAGCAATATTGATTTGTTTTGCAGGGTGTAGTTAGCCCCAGTAGTACAATGTTGTGAGACAAAGCACACACAGATGAAAAGAGGTGAGTCATACCTTTAACTTCTGCACATACTGTATACTTTTATTTAAAGAGAGGCATCAGAAAAGATGGCGCCCACTTTTCCATGTGGAGAAATCCAATACTTGAAAGCCTCGTCTTTCCTCATAACAGCTGCAAATCGAAACGACAATCACTGTTTGGGGAGGAATTACGCAAACAGTAAATCTGGATACTGACAAAAAGTGAAAAGCCTTTCTGTATGCCAAACCTGGAGGCGAGGTACTAAAGCAAACATTTCACATTAGTTGTGAGTTTTACCTGCATATTTCACCTTTCGCTTCACCCAAACAGGGCTTAGAAGGGCCTGCCAGAGCCTGGAGAGCCTGTGAAAGCTGTGACTTGACACTAAAGCCGAGATCAGTACAGCAGGGTGTACCCGTTTTATGGTGTCAAAATACAAATAAAGCCATTCAAATGAAATTAAGTTCCCACACACATACACACACCGACATTCAGATTTGAATCAGAACAACTTACAAGTATGCTTCGAGTCCTCGATGGGCAACATCAACAAACATGAAATAGTCAAGCCCACAGACAGAGCAGAGTTATGTAACCAGTGTTTGTTGTGCTCCTGAATGGTAATGTATGTGTAGGAATAAGCACTCAATAAAAACAAAGAAAAAACAAGCATATTTTTCCTCTGTAAACACAGAAACACACTCCAATACACAGGCTTGTTCAGAGATTTAGGTCATTGTTAAGAGCAGTGTGTGTTAATGGCTGCACATGTCAGCATGAATACCCGGATGAGAAGTTTTAAGTGAAGGCCTACAGGTATGTATAGCCACAACACAGCTGTCTGCCTCTGACAGTCTGAGGTCATGACCTTCTTGTGGGTGAGGTTAAAGCAACACTGACTAGTAACTGGTATTCTGCGTGATCTAGCACCCCCACAGATTCTAAGTATAACGCCGCTGTCATAAGTACAAATCCAAGGTTTCTGGAGCAATACTATGAGATGTAATGTAACAATTAGAAGCATTTAGCAGTTTCTTTAGCAACAAGTAAAGCTATCGATCCATCCAGAAGCTCGGTTAATCACATAGTTGTCAGAACAGAAGGGAAAGAAGGTCAGAAACATTTTCTTCAGATAATATGATCCAGTTCTAGAGAGATCCTACCAACCCGACCAAGTTACATAGTGTGAATACAAATGATCGGGACGCAGAGTAGAAGAGCCAGAGACGCCATTCACCTTACTACAAGTGAGTGTAAGATCAAAATGAATTTCAAGCTTGTGTTTCAATGTAAAATAGTTACATATTGTTGCTTTGACTGTTACAGAACTTCTAAGAACAGTTGATCAATATAAAAGGTGTTAAAGTAGTAAGTAAAGTGTACAGCAGGTCTGAACAATTTATGTTTTTGTTAGCAAACTTTCTGTGTTCGTAGATTTATTGTCAGCTTTTGTTGCTCTCACTAATCCGGATATTCAACACACAAGTAACACATCCAGTTTAAAGAAAGGCTGAAAAGATCCTTTTCTCCATCAACAGAGGTGTCACTTATCATCAGAAGCTATAACATGATGGTTTCTTAATAAGAACTCATGAATGTTCACAGTGATATAACAATTAATACAGCTCATTATGATGTTGATGTCTATAATGCATTCTAAACATATTTATGTGTGATAGAATGCATTTGCATAAGCAATCATTATAACAATAATCATTACACATTGTAAAACACTGTATCATGACTCATAAAGTCAACTTTTCAATAATCCATAATTGGTGGTTGATACAAAGATCATATTGTATCATAACTGTCATAGTCGATGCACATTATAATCACCATTATAATCATTGATAAGCTGCTATAAGTGGCAATTAGATGGTTTAAGTAAAGTAATGATATCAGGCGTGTGAGGCAGATGTTAGACATACAAGCACAACGAATCAACTTTTTGTAAATCAGAAGTGAAATCAAAGTGTAATTCATTTAACTAATGTTTATAATGCATTATAACACATGACTGCTTATGACAATGACTATATGGGGCTATATGTGCATTATAATGCTTTACAAGTGTTCATTATGGGTTACAATTCCTTTCCTGGACTTGAGAGGAAATGTTACTGAAAAAGGTTAAAGAAGTCTGACAAGAACCACTAATAGACTGCTGAGAGGAAGAAACAATGAAATACAGTGTCATTATGTTGTTTTTCCATATCCAGATGCTGTGTTTTTCTACTTTTTCAGGACTGGACGCAGGATTGAATCCATCATTAGGACAGGCATGGTATTGTAGTGTAAGCTATTTGTAGAATAACGATTTTCATCGATGGTTTCTCGACCTTTTGTATTCTCATGGGGATCTGGAGAAGTATCCTGTCTGTCAGGGACCACCTGAGGTCAAAACCTCTTACTTGGCAGCTCCGTCTGTACAGTGAAACGGGTCGAGGAAGAGGTCGAGAAGAGAAATAAATAATTCATCGGTCACCATGTTACTGCAAGCAGTCTTTGAGAATTACTATGAGAACTAAGTCTCTGCACATATTACACTTGTTATCTTGCTCAATGAGTGCAGTTAATGACACTAATTAAAGGAAGAATTCACCTGGATTTAACATAAGCAAACAAATTATATATTTCTTTCTGAATAAAATATAGATTTGATGACATACTGATGAATGACAAGTTATATAAGCAAAACTGTAAAGAATTACAAATTGGGATGAAACTTTTTTGCATGATTATTATTTAAAATAAACCGATAACTCTTCATTAAATCTTAATTGTAAAAATAGCCAATTTAAAAGACTTGTCTTTTGCGGGTAACACTGTTAAAGAAATCAATCTGTCTGCTACTTTTGTGACGGATATCTTGATCTGCGAGTGTCAAATTTGGATATTTACTCTCACTGATTTATTGGTAAGGAGTGTCTGAGAGTAACACATGCATTAATATACACTAATACATATCTTGTCTTTAGCTTGTGACTGTTTTGCCCTGTTGGATTTCATGCAACATTTGGAGAAAACCTGAGTGGGGGCAGTGAACGTACAGTAACCTTCCAGTCAATAACTATTGACCTGCCCTTGAGCCAAGCACTTAAACCCCAGTAGCTCAATGATCAGTGGAGCAGGTCATTGCACAGTGCAAGCAATAGTTCCAAGGAGAGAGCGAAAGGGTACGTGCAACCCTGCCGTCCTGCAGATATTCCCCCCAAGATGCTGTTTTTAATGAGAAGACGTACTGATAAAAAAACAAGAACACAAGCTGAAATGAAAGCAGACATACAGAACATACAAGGCGCGGACAGTGAGGATTAGACTCAGTGGTCTGGAAAGCACAGAGGAGTTTAAGAAAGCATTTGATTACAAGTTGCTACTTTCGCAACAATTTACAGTACAATACCAAGAGCAGAGTGAGTGAGGGAGAAGATGAGAAGCAAGCCAGATTAACATTTAAGCTGGCAGGGAAAGTTTCACCACTGCACTTGTCTGCAGCTTGTTTCTGCTGCACTGTTCTTACAGTATGAGTCAGAATATGAATGGGGTCTGTAATGTAAAGAGTATATAGAGAGCAGCCAAAACCCTGCTGGGCCGCTACCCAACGCCCTTTAGTTTTCAAGCTCCTAAAAACAGAGTGGGATAGAGGGAGGAAGGAAGTATTAGCGATTTGCTTTGGCGGCTGTTCTGCCAGCTACTTAACATGAGGAGAGCAAATCCCCTTTCATAAATAAAGGCTCAGCTAACTGCTACTGTTGGCTCGGACCTCCTCAGTACTGCACTGAGCTGGCAGACTGGAGGAGCACTTAGGGAGCTCATCACCCGCAAGCTTGTGGCTTAAACTGCCAGCGGTTTTCAATCTGGGGTCAGGAACACCAGCATGAAATCTTCTGAAAAGGAAAAGCCAGAAGAATAAAACTTGCAAGGTGCTTTGTATCTTGGTGCTCTGGGGTGTCGGGGTTTCCTGAACTGTTAAGGAGCTCAGCGGTACTCGGCGTGAATATCTGAGCAACTGAACACGTGTAAAAACTCCCATCCTGCACTGCTCCACTTTCTGACATTTAAATATTTATTTATTTTATGTTTGACATGAGCAGAATCTACTTTTAACCAACTGAAATATATTACAAAGATGCTTTATTCATCACAAAGGAAATACATGTTTAAAAACAAGCCAATAACTGAAGTTTGTATTCACTGAAGAACATACCAGTGTGGTATTTTCTCTTTACCACCATAATAAGTGCTGCTACTGATATTTATTAAGGTTAGAGAAATATTGTGGTACATTAATCATCGTTTTCTTGCAATAATACGTAACTTAGGCTGAGTCTACAGTTTCAGACAATGTGTGTCAGCAAGTACTTGTTCAGCCGACACTGCCAAAGTGTCAAATAGTAAAGTGTACATGCAAGTTGTAATATATGTAATGCATGCTCTCAACACTGAGACTGAAACCTGAACAAACAGCACATTTTTCAGCTATTATTTTCAGCTGTGGCTGTGGGAAAGAACGGTGTTTGTGTGTCCAGCGGCTACGACCTCCTTCTCACAACAAAAAGAGGTTGTGCTCAGGTGGTCTGGAGGTCTTCCTCTCTGAGCTGGAAGGGAATCCACCTAGTTGTGACCTCACGGCCACTTCCAGTTTCAAACACATGCCTTGTTTGCTCGCAAAGCTTTTAAAGGCTTGTATCAGAAGGTGAGTCAGACAAACAGATCTCTACTTGTAGGCCGTGTATCCTAAATGAAAGTTAAGTAACATGCTTATCATACACGAAGGCTTGAAAGTGGTTGGTGTGACCATCAGTGCCAACTGTCAATTTGGCAGTGTGACTGAGCCGGTGCTAGCAGCCATGTCAAGAAGCCAAAAGAAGGTGAAACACTTGACTGGTATTGGTAAAGACTTATCAGTTCAGTCTACGCTCTAAGACAAATGCTGTGAATAAAAGAAATAAGGGGCACAGGTACAAAAATAGGTGACATGTTTACTCACTGCTCTTCCGTCTTTTCAGTGTTGCTGCCAGTTCATATTGTTATCAGATCTGAGCTACGTCCAAGAATAGACACGGACAGTCATGCAGAAAAAATCAAATATAAGCAGCTCTTCAGGAACGAAGACATGCAGTGTGGGTGCAGCCTTTGTCTTCAAATCAGATCAGATACTCTTATTACTGCGGGCCTCAGCTGAAACGGCTCAGCAGGGGATTTGGAAGGCAGAGCTTACATGGTAATACTTCAGTCTAGCTGTCAGTGCATGCCTTGTTCATGTGGTAAAGATTATTATCCTAATAATTGTATATGTGAGATGTGTTCATATCCTTTAAAGCCTCCCTAGAGTCCGTTTGCAGCAAACCAGCATCCACGCTGATGTAACCAGTATTTCTTTTTATCAGCAGAGGATTACTTTATAAATCTAAAGCTATTTTGTTTGCACAAGGATGAAGGGTGTCGTTCTGCCAGAAAGTACAGTTTGTCTGTGACATGTAAATATATATATTATGATCACATATCTATAGTTTGCTTTGATCCCACTGTAGCTTGACTCTCAAACTACATAAAGTAAGTTTTTGTGTCTGTCCAATCAAATGACATCCTTTATTCCAAAATAAAACTTAACCATTTGTTGTTCCAAGAAATATATAAAGAAATAGTTGAATACCTAGTTCGATAAAAAGGATTTAAATTGTGAGCTTATTTTATCTCAACTGGAGGAGGAGGTTGCAATCTTTTTGAAAGTGCTCTAAAGTAAATTTAGCAAGGTGTGAGATACAAACCCTTGTATGTGTTTGTGATGCAAAGCTTTGAAAGTTCTTTGTCATTGATGCTGTAAGCAAGTAATTATCTGATTTATCCATGAAGCTTCTTCAAACTGCTGTCCAACATTTATCAATGGCAGTGTTTGTTTTGTGTCTCTGTCTTTGACTCCAAGAGTGCGCCTGCATGTTAAATTATCCCTACATCAATAGATGTTGTGACAGCCCTTGTCTAAAAGTAGCCAAACATTAATTATTCATAATCTATTCAGAGTTAGTGTAGAGGAAGAGAGATCAGAAGGTTGCTTACTGTTGGATTTTTAATATTTACATCCTATTAAGTAACGTGGATGGAAAATGTTCTGCTGAGGTTTTATCGCTGCTGATCTGTTCGATGGGATTTTCTCTTTAATTGGATGTAGATGATGTTGTAAGCAGTATTGTTATGGTTCACAGATGTGTGTCTTTCTCCTTTAAAAGGTTTCCAGGGATGAACTCAGCAAAACAGTTGTGTTTAATCATCTAACATCCAGTTCTCTTTCATTTCACCATCAAGGAAGTTACAGAGCCATCATTTTCCACCATGTTTGTCTGTATTTTATTGTGTATTTTAAGGGAAATCAGTGAACGTGACTAAACTCTTTGTGAAGAAAACTTTAAAACATTACCCGGTCAGTGAACATTTGTACCCAATAAAGTCAGATAGATTTTCAGCAGCGATTGTGGATGTATAATGGTGTGTTCACCACAATCGAGGCAACAATTTGTGTTGATTTGAGTTACTCAAGTTTCTTGTGTAGCCAGATCACTTTACTGTCCATTGGCCGTACTGGAAACTCACGTTATCGAGCAACGGCACTGACATATTCAGCACCCAGAGATGTCAATTCTCTCTCTTCTTTTTCCATCTCCTCTCTGTAACTTTACGTTCATAAAGTAATGAACATTTCCCCTTCAGCTTTAAGTCAGTGTACAGTACATAAACACCCATCAATGGAAGTCACCTCTGCAGATCGCTGCTGCAGTCAGGTTTATAAACGGGGGTGAGGTTAAACTTTTCACATCTGTTCATTATTTTTAATGCTAAGCCTCTGACCGACTGAACTGGGTCTTCAGGCCTTTATCAAAAAAATTCTGTACCAGCTCTAATATATTCACGTGTAGACAAACCTTCCAGCTGGACTTCAACACATCAACCTACCAACATTGTAGCCCTGCCTCCTCCCAAACCTCCAGGGCTTCAGGAGTGGTCGAAACCATTTAGCTCCCCAGTGTAAGCTGCCAGCCCTGGGCCTACAGAGCAGCTGAGGGCTGCCTGGGACAACCAACTCTGGAGGAACTGCCTGGGTCAGCAGTTTGAGTCAGAGAAAGAGGGAGAAAGTAGAGAAAGAGAGAAAAAAAGGCAAAGCTAAAGTGATAACAGAGAAAAAAAGAGAACGATGACAGCGTAAGGAAAGAGGCAAACATACAAGCGTGGTGTGTATTTGAATGGGTCGGTGCCTTTGGGACAGGCTGTCAACGGTCACTTGTCACTGTCCGCCAGGCTTTTGGCCCTCAGGGCCCCCTGTCACTGGCCCTGAACACCTCGGGGTGACGATGTAGGACAGATGGAGGCAATGGTAGGGAGAGAGACACAAAGTAAGAAGAGAAAGGGCTTTGCTTGCATCCTGTCACTGACCCTAATCACCCCTCGATATGTGTGTTTGTGTGTGTATGTGTGCGACTGAGAGAGAGAGAGATAACAGATGTAAAGACGACTTGGCTTGCATCAGGCAAAACTGTCACTGACCCTCACTGCTAAAGGCTTCGCCCGCAGTGGCTGTCAAAGATCCGGGTGTGTGTGTTCTTGTGCTTTTATACTTGTGAGAGTCAGTTTGAGTTTTACCGTACAACCTGTTATAAATGTGCACTCACTTTATTCAGGGCTCCTGGAGGACTGCTGCAGAAAGGATATTTTGCATAGCGGCTCTCCTCAAGTTACAGCAGATGGTAAACAGTGGACACCCAAACTGCAAGAAATGAAAGTAAACTAAGTAAAGGTATAAGAAATGTTCTCATAACCAAAAAGATTTTGTGAGGCGTGCTGCTCAAAGGGTTTACTTATGTTTACCTCTGCAGCGCACATCAGGCAGCAGGAGGGCAGCGTCCTCCCCGGAGTCAGATAATCCAATATTAATTGCCAAACAGACCTTGGCAGCAATGGATTTCTTAATTAATAGTCTTCATTATGGCTGACCTTGCACACAGATGCACACGAATGGACGCGCACATGCACGCTCCCGTCACAAACTACATTTAAAAACACAGGTGTAATGGTGGAGGAATATGTGCACACATACATATGGAGGGAAACACACAGATGCAGATGTACAGACACATGTGCAGTAACATGTGCATTACAATTTGATTTCAGAGAAACTGATTCTACACAAAAACATGTTTCTGCTAATAAGCCTGACCAGATGTTGGCACATGCCTGTACATGTTAATAAATGTGTGAAATGAATGTGTGTATTTATTTATTCAGTATGACAGTTGTGCAGTGATATCGTGCTCCCCCATGGCTCATTTAAACGAGATGTGGCGTGCGCAACATCACAGAGCTGTCTGTGCGATTCCCATGGTGTTATGCACGGTTAGCATGGAGGGACAAAATTGGTTTGCGTGTGTGTGTTTTTAGGACTTCACTTCCAGCTGTGTCTGTCAGATGCAGATACAACCCTGTAATGAATGGGGAAAGAGGCGAGGAGGATAAAAGAGGGAAAGAAGCCGAGACGATATCTGTTTGACAATCTGAACTTAAACTGAAAAATAAGATCAATCTGTGTAAGAAGTCCGAAATGAGCTTTAAATTAGCGAAGAAGGAGGAAAAGTAAACATGGCAGGCAGTCACGTGCGAGTGTGTGTTACATGTGGCTCAGTGTGAAGCATGAAGAGCAATCCACACTTTGATTTCTGCCCTTCCTTGAGAATTCATGTGGTCAAGATGTGCATTTGCTCCTCAGCATGAATGTTTTCCCTTCAAGTGAGTGTGTGTGTGTGTGTGTGTGTGTGTGTGTGTGTGTGTGTGTGTGTGTGTGTGTGTGTGTGTGTGAGAGAGTCCTCACCCATCGCCAATCTAACCGGAATCCCTGTGTTGTTGTAAATTAAAAAATCTGCTCCCACTGTCCTTCTCTCTCCAGAAAGAGAACCAAACAAACAAGTGACACCCTGTTTTTTATTTGTTTATTTTTCAATTTTTCTCAGTGCTCGTTAAAGCTGTAACCTGCATCTCTTCACCTTGAGGTGGACATATTGGATGTTGGAGTTGATTATCTGTCACATGTCATTAAAACAGCAAAATCAATTC
This sequence comes from Diplodus puntazzo, assembly GCA_963678695.2. Taxonomy (NCBI): domain Eukaryota; kingdom Metazoa; phylum Chordata; class Actinopteri; order Spariformes; family Sparidae; genus Diplodus; species Diplodus puntazzo. The sequence goes on along the minus strand of OZ023168.1, from coordinate 24,393,829 downwards.
CAGCAAACAGAGCTTAAGGACACATGTCCAACCTCCAAACAAAACATATAACACACATACATAAACATGACAACAATGTTATGTTGTACAGAACATTTAATATTATATAAATACTTTTATGTCAAGGAAACATATATTATATAACAATATATAAAACAGCCTTTAATGTAATCTTCTTTATTATTACAATTTTTTAGCCTTTCATGCAACCAGCTTAACCATGAGGAGAATTCTTCAGTACACAGCCAAACAAAAATTGCACATATTTTTGAGAAACTGTAATTGATGTATTAATTTTATCAATCGTGAACAATAAGTTGCTGTAATGGCATCATTCAAGATTTCCTCCAGAATCTCCACAAACATGTCATGCAGATTGGACCGGGCCCTGTCCCTTCACGCCCTCTTGTTCTGTGGGTGATCAGCTCTCTCTAACAGGCGTCTCATCTCCGGCTTCGGCAGTCGCCTCTCCATCAATTACTCATCAAATGCTGCTGGTGCGTGTTGTTAAACATCATAGCAGCCGTTCTTATATCTGGGATCCAGTGAGGTCACATTGCAGAAAATGGGACTGGACTTCATTAGAGTAAAGCATTTGTTTACAGCCTCTTTGCGGCCAAGACTGTCTTAACTGCATGGTGTGTGTGAGCCTCCACTTAAAAGACGTCTCGGGAGGATTGCCAAGGAGATCATGACGGCAAATGTCACTGGAATAACCTGCAATTCACTGATCAGAGACAGTGTAAGACTCCCATTGAGCTGACATTTCCATTAACTTAACTGGAGAAAGTAATGGCTGCAGTCAACAAGGTGAATGTCTGCTGATAAATCAGCGCAAAGCTATTCATATCATTTTTTATAATAAATAATCTATGATATAATGACATTTATGTAGAAGTGTCTGTATACCACATTGATATATTAATTTACTTTCAACAAAAATTACATTATTATGTTGATTATCCCTTAAGATGAAAAATAAAAAAACACAAAGAATAACTGAATTCAGGTGCAAATATCAAGCAAAGTCCCCATTATGTCCCCATATCGCAATATGTTATACTACATTTTGGGTAAACTGTTACTTAAAGTCTGTGTTTCTGCTTTGTGCTGTTTCTTTGTTGAACTGCACATCAGTCATCACACAGACAACTTGCCCAGAGAGAAAACTAACACGGACAGAATTGCTGCTCTTTTCACATAAGCATGTTCTCTGTGATTGTTCTGTTGTTGAGTACATGCTGACCCGTGTCTGGACTGGGCCCGGGGTGTGCATTGTGCCCTTGTTAACAACCACTTATCTGTATGACCTCTGAGCCGAGCTGTTGAAGACATGAGCTCATATCTGTCACAAATGGAGAAAGAGGGAGGGATGACAGTGAAATCAGAGACAGTGCCTGTAAATACAAAATTGGTCAGTGAGAAACACACTATGGAGGGCAGAGGAGCTGTCATACTTTCACATCAGAAGAGATAAAGGGGAGAGGAGATTGCAGGTCCTCCAATCATTTCCTATTCTTATATATCCATCTCAGACAGGTGAAAGGTGTCATTTTGAAGATGTGTTTGGCAACTGGGTTTATCCATCAGTGTGCTGCAGCTGCCATATGAGACAGATAACATTTCACATTCATGCAAGTTACTGCAGACAGACAGACAGACAGACAGATGGCTTCTTTTCTCTGATCAGACTTAAGAAGATCCTTTCTAGAGGTTTATTGTTAAAGTTGCTGTGTGTAGGAAACTAATAAACCATTTTGAGATTGTGGAAATAACAAGCAAACTGAAAAGACAGCTTGCCACTATTGACCTGTACACTGTGAGCCAGCAAGAGCTTTGTTTTTTGCTGGATTACTTCATGTGTTAGTTTTGGGTCATGGTTAGGAAGTCAGTACTATTCTTCCAAAAACAAACTGAGCAAAATAATTTCTGGTGCCTGTAGATGGTGGAACAAAGAACCCAAAATTCCCTTTCAAACAAAACAAACAAAAACAAACAAAAACAAAAAAATGTTTTAACAAATATCTTCTTTAACAAAAAAAAATCCATAGACGCTTCCACTGTACTGCTTCAAAAATATAGCACCAAATCAACAGAGTGACCAGCTGCTCTAGCTAGCTGGCAATCTTTGGCTGTAACTAGCTACGGTTAGCTAATTAGCTTATGCCTCAGTTAGCCGTGGAGTTAGCCTGGACCAGAACCTCAAATCACACGGGTCACCAAAGGGGACGGTGCTCGCTTCAGTTGAGTTTAGCAGCCTGAGAGTGAACATGGCTGGACACTGAACTGGGCCTGAAAACAGATGGAAGTCAGTTTGCAGACAAGAGATGGAGGCGATTTACAGTAGCTCTCTGGATATAGCATGGTTATTAGCAGGGATAGTGATAGCTGTCAATCTAGCTGATGTTCCAGGTACTGAGGAGCTGCAGAGTTTTTTAGTGGTTGAACTACAATATTCACCCACTATGCACCATCTCCTGTCATCAGACAACTTCAGTGGTCAACGTTCCCTCTGATCCAATTGCCAAACACCTCTCTGCTCTGAGTGTGGCCACCGTTGCTCTTCCTCTCGGTCAACCAAACACTGACTACGCACTTCTTCTTAAAGGAAACCCATCATGGTAATTGTTACATTGCTAGACTTTTGTGCCCGGAGAAAGACACTCACACACTCACATAAGCTGTAGGTGTATTGACTAACACACAAACTAAGCGCAAATAAACACCAGCAAGGTCACATACAGAAATGAGCACAGGCACAGTCACATTACAAATAGACACACAATTGTGGTAAGCAATATCACAATATTTATACATAAACAAAGAGACAAACGTTGCTTTAAAATGCAAACACTGCTTTTATAAACGCTACAATAAAAGTTATGCACTCATACAGTATGAGTCAATATCGTTACACACAAATGCACAACAACCAGGCAAAATGCACACACTGAACATGTTGTATGTAGGAGAATATGCATAAACGGGGCGTTCTCATAAGCACAGAGACACACTTGAATGCACCCAGATGTGTAGGGGACGCAACAAGAGCAGAGGGGGACACAAATAGGTAAACAAACAGGTTTACACACAAACTGACTCGGAAATTGTATGCATAAAATATGAGGCAGATGAAGCGATACATACTGATGTGAAATGGGCAGAAAGATGTAAACACACACACACACACACACACACACACACACACACACACACACACTGGAAGTAGTGATTAGCCCAGATGTTGTGCCTCTGTTTGTTAGAAGTGTTGTTCTCCATGACTGAAGACTGAAGTCCCAGTAGATTTCTGTCTCTCAGGTTTCTGCCTGTTTACAGATCCCTCCTCTCGCCTCCTCTCTTTCCGTCTCTCTTCCTTTCTGTCTGTCCTTTTCCCCGGTGGATGTGGAGTTGGTAAAGTTCAAAACACAGGGTTGATCTCTCTCCCTGGTTTCCTCTCCTCCAATGTCCCACTGGGAATATTCAGAGAAGATCGACTACACTCTCGTTTTGTGTCCCTTTTTCTTTGCACTTTAACAAAATTGCAAGTTGCAGCATATAGATCACCACTGAGGTTGGATGTTTGCATTCATCTTTGTGTTTCAATTAATCATTTGTGGTAAAAGTAATTGTAAGAAAGATCTTTCACAGCTGCCATCAAAGCTGATCTAAAAACAAAGGTTTTAAAGTGGATTTTCATATTCACCGTTCAGATACAACATGTTCTCTTTTTGGGTTCAACAGGTAAGTAAGATGATTCATATTGAATTCCTTTCCACAGGCCAGTAAATCAGCGAGCCCCAAGGGCGTTGTTAACAAAACCTTCATTTATAAAACACACTTACAGGATCAATTTTGATCTTTAGTATGACTTGAGCAGAAAACCATGAATAAATGGATGGAAATGATTTTATGCTGAAGCAAAGTCTGTACTTGAGGGAAGTGATTTTTGCAGGGAAGCATCTGAACCTGTGGAGACATGAACAATGGTTCAAAGTTCTATGGCTGGCTTTATTTTTCAACTCGCTGTTTAGTCCACCGAAAAATCTGTGTGACCGTTCTGTTCTCTTGTACCATCACTGTGATTTCACCTTCCAAAAAGGTATCATTATATAAAATGGAAATACGGAATTTAAGTTGATCGGACATTGACAGATCACAGATGCATCATACACGAATGGACTTCTAAGAACCTCTACATCTTTTATGAATTGAAGACTGTCGCAAATGATTTTAAGACTAAATTCAAGTATGAATCTCTGAACATTTTTATAAATGAGCCCACAGTATTTTCTCATCAGTTAAATGTTGTACATAACACATTTATGTTTTAATTTCGGAGTATGAAAACATCGTTCGACTGCTGAAGAACCTGACTAACTCTCACAGAAATAGAAATACAGTTGAAATCTGCTGAAGTGAAGACCTCATAAATACCAGAACCTTCAGCACTTGAGGAGGTGGTTGGATTGGTGGAGTGAGTAATAGTAAATAGCAGTGAGAACCCTTCGGGTTATAAAGGCAGCTGTAAAAGTTCAATGTTGCAGGTAATAAACTGAAACTTAATGGACTCAAACGCAAGGCAGGGAAAGTGCAGGCAAGTTTATCGTGTCGATGATTCAAAGATGGGTTTGTTAAGAGGAGTTCAGTCCAAGTGAAGGCAGGCAGGAAAACAGTCTGAGCAAATCGCAAGTGTTGAAACAGGATGTTGGGAAGAAGTAACAAGAAGGCCGGATGCTAAATATGACCATACAACAGCCAGAATGGCAGGGAGCTGGGGCGTAGTGGCAGGTATATCTGCTGGGAGCAGGTGTGCAGATTGGTGTGGGAATCAAGTGATGACTGAGAGCAGGAAACACTGCAGACTGCAAGGCAAAGAGGGAATTTCTAGAGCTGTGTCAAAGTGATTACATTAACACTGGATCATTGTATTCAGGAGTTCCAGTTTGCTATGGAAGTATGACAGTGAGCTACATTGTACAGCACCAGTATCCTTACACTAGACAAGCTAAAAGGCATTTAGATATCATTATTTCATTGTGTATACCTGTGACATGTCAAAATGTCTGAAAAAAGGCCTACAGTAATGATGGGAGAGTTAGGCCCTGTCCACAGGTACTGCAGGTAGTAGGAGGTAGAAGGTAGGCAGGTAGTTGTTATGACCTAGTTTTTTTTCTCTATGTGTGTTTGACCTTTTGTACACATGGAAATCATGGAAAGCATTTTAAGGTAACTGAAAACTGACCTTTTGCAGCATTTCTTCCAGCGTGAAGACTTTCAGAATCTCTGTTCGGAGCATTTACATCTGGACAGGCGGAAAGGCAGACACCCACGTTCACTTCCTAATCCGGTGCATTTTTCAAGCACAGAACTTAAGAGTTTATACTATTTACTGTACCTGAGTATACAATCTGCTTCCTGTTTACACTGACAACCACATGTATAATGCATGTGCATGATCATGTGATATATGCGTTTTCAGGTGCAGAACACCCCTTCTTCAAAAGAGCCGTGTATGTCTGCAGTAGGCAAACGAGGGAATAGACCTTTTAACAGCCGTGCCGCAGTGGGAAAGAACAGCTGTTATTGTTACCATAACACTCGCTCGTCCTGTTCATTCCCCAGTTTGCCATGACAGTTATCACAGTGAGCCAGAATGTATAATAGACCCTTTTCAGGACACACATTTTGAATTGGCAAAGCAGGAAGAGCACAGGTGGATATTATAATGGCTGCATTCCATTTAAGTGAGCCGCTTCCAAGGCTCTGGTGTTGCTTTATCACTGAAATGGCCTACTGGGGAACTTAACTGAGAGGAGACACAGAGAGGCGAAATCACAACCCGAAACTTTGTTTGGCTGTGAATGGAGAGAGACAAATTATTTTTTGATCCCGCTTGAATGGTGTCATGAATCAATCACAACATGTTTATCAATCTAAAAGATGTTTTTTCAAGTAGGTAATTTGGAAGGTTGCAGTTTGACGTCACCAGTACCAACATGGCCACCGATCACAATAAATCTGGTGATATTTAAAACTGTACACAGGAGCAGCTCTACAATTTTTAAGTTACAGGTTATAATGACTGTTCAATGAAAGAGCGGCACAAATGTGACTGTTGGCTGTTTAGTCTTCATAAATATGTATTTTCAGTCTTATATTACAGAAGTTTTATGACAAACTGGGACTTCTATTGGAATATTATTGTTTAAGTTGATCATATATGTGATGAAAGACGTAATTCAAATGGGATATTTCTCTCTCTCACTATTCACTACAATACAACATTTTTCTTAAAAAAGGTCCCATGCGGCAAACTGGAAGGGTCGAGGCTTCAGCTCTCTATCGGTAACCATGTTGGTCACACACGTAATTTCCCTGCTTTTGAGCCATTTTTCAGCCACCATCAATTTAATTACTAACACCGGTGGTTTCCCTGCCATCCCTTGGTTAGTTAAAACAATTACACAAAGAATGTAACACAAAGAATGACAGTCTCCCTCGAGGCCTAATCAAAAAACTAACATGGCATCGCTGACACAAGTACGTAAAACAAATAATATATGTCAAACATGCTTTCAACCAACACATCATACGAGGAATCCATTTGTGACTTGACAGGCTTCAGGTGACGTATGAACACATCTGTGCACATGCGTTCATTATCTGTGTGGCTGTCGGCTTGTCAACGTTCAGCTCCATTCGCTGCCGCTGGTTCGCGTGTTCATGTTCATGTGTGTACCTGCATTCATAAGTTGCACACGATTTGCCGCGGAGCGCACACTCATTCATAATTCTCTTGACTTGTTGTGGCATTTCTGTCGCTGCTCCTTTAACACAAGAAGCGGCGTTGACTCACTGCAGCGCCGGGCTGCTTCAGTGCACATAGAAAGACTCATTAAGAAAAATGATTCTCCCTCTTTCTCTCTCCTTCTCTCACAAAACACACCCACATTCAAAACTTTTATAAGAATGGCAAAATCCACTGCAAGATGGATTTTTTCTCCTATGCATTCCCCGAAACTTATTTACGTCTGTCTGTATATTATCGCAATTTCGCCATAGGGACATTTCCTCTGCACGATTAGCCTTTTTAATCTTCCCTGGATTAAGATGTTAAACTAACACCACTTAATTTGCAGTGCCGAGCAGCTCGATGACAAAGTCCTAAATGTCATTACATTACAATGATATCAGATGAGACAGACTGGCGAGATGATTTGGTGTGAAGTTGAGTAGAGCAGCAATTACTCCTCATGATCCGGCTGTCGTTCCACAGGGAGGCAGAGAGAGGACCAGCTGAGGAAATGCAGTTATAAAACTATTATCAAGACACCGTGACACTTGTGTGCATATGGCTCTTTGACTCCACTCTGCCCTCATTCATTGGAATGGAAACAAATCATTATAGGAAACTACCTCAGCAGAGATGGAAGGAGCTATTTTCAGCGCACCTCGTTCAGTGTCGAAAACTGAGTGCTGACCGGTTTAACAGGTCAGCTGCCAATCGCTTATTTCAGCAGAAGGTTGCTTGACAGAGAAAATAGTTCTTCTAACTTGGTCAACCTTCTCTGGGTTATTATGTTTGCAAAGTAAAAATGCATCCATGGCAACACACTTCGTCCTTGGCTTCATGCGCAGCACATCCTGTCCTCATTGTGAAGTCGACTCAAGAGCGGAGTGTGTGTTGGGAAGTGCATAAAAAGCAGAAGCTTGAGGCTGATGGGAGGTTGTAACTGGATGCTGCAGAACTGAACGGAAGCCGACCTGAGAGACGGTAAACAGGACTGTGGACGTCTCTTCCTTAGCAACAAGCAACATTTGCCAAGTTTTGCCATTCAGTAGTAACGAGTGAAGAGAACTCACTCTGTGGGTTTTGTCAGTAAGTGTGTGGGATTTAGCAAGGCAATATTTTGTATATTGTGTATATTGTGCCTTTGGCCCTTAAATACGTATATTCTAGGGAGAGAGAAAATAGCATTTAAAAGAAAAAACCTGTTAGGTTGATAATCATTCGATTTCATGTCATGATACTTGTCAATTAGAGAAAGTCTAGACCATACTCTTCAATTTACAAGGACCCATTAGTATACCCATCATATACTTTACATGTGCTATCTAAGTGATACGGAGAAATAATTATCGGTTTCATGCTGGAATAAACGTCCACGACCAACATCACAACAATAACCAGGTAAAGAGACTTCCGAACATCGTAACAATATTCCTGCAACCTTAAAGCACCCATTTGTAAGATAGTTGAATTTTGAACCAGCAAGCAAAAGACAAAGTCATTTAAAAGTCTTGGCTAAATAGAACTTGATTTTTTCAGCAACCAGCTGCTCGTCAAAAGGATCTTGAAATTGTTTATATTTTGTTTTTGCCATCATCTCTCTGTCATTGTCTGTGGTGGTGTAACGGTCAGAGTCGCTGGTCACCAGTCAGAAGGTTGATGGTCCCTTTTTTATTATTTTGTTTTGTTTTGCTATAAATACACCTGTTGTCCCTGGTTCATGTACATGTGGCTATTATACTGTATATCTTTTAGACATAAAATTGCTTGCTGGATGAGTCTCTCTTCTATCTCATCACCTGACCTACAAACCCAAAGTGTCAGTATTTAAGTTGGGAATGAGACTCAAAAATCAACTATTTTAGAATAGGAGCTTTAAAATAACTATGTTAGCGGACAGAGTTGGGAATGAAATAAGAGAAATAAGAACAATGTACAAAGTAAATGGGATTAATTTTACCTCTAAATGATAACATATCAAAGTGAGTCGAAAAAGATACAAGAAAGAAGTTTGGTTGCATCTTGGAGTCACATCGATCTAAATTTTAATCTTCTTAATCTCTGAGAATTCTGCCTGCAATGCAACGCAATCTAATGTCTGTCTAACTCTGAAAGGTCCTCCTACTAACTCGGTAAAATAGGTCGTTTGTGCTTTCGAAAACTGACAGCAACAAAGTCGACGGTTTCCTCGGTGTCAGCTGCTAGGATACCAGTGTTGAGTGTTGGTAAGGAGACAGGACATGAATCGGTCTCTATAGTTCAAGTCAAACACTTTGCACAACTCTGCCACTGTGAAATCAACCCACCCTCATGTGTAACAACATCACTTGTCTGCTTTTGGCATTGGAAGTAGAGATGTTGTTTACTGAGAGCTATTTTGACAAGGTGAACATGAGTGCTTTCATTTTCCTGCGGTCGACAGTCTGATGTCTGAAGGAAGACACGGCAAATTGGATGCAGTGACAGATTTATTATGGTTACCAAGGTTGCTTTCCAGAACTCATGGGGCAAAAAGGGATTTTTAAGTATTTTGTAATGTAGATCTTCTTGTTTCTTGCTCCAAATGTTCAAGACTGAAAAAGAAGCAGTCAGTTTTTATTAAAAAATTTTTTCCATGCACGGCATCGATTTTTGCCTCACATGTTGAACACCAATAGTGGTATTGTTGTAAAAGGTGGGAGAATGATCAGCTACAGGTGAATCTAAACATTTATCTCTGATCGGTGCAGAAGAAGGCTGCAATACACTGTTTATCGACAAAAGCACGTTCACTGGTGCTATTTCTTCTATTTCCCTCAATAGAAAGCAGCGAGGATGACAGATGGTAGGTAGGCAGAGAGGCAAGAAGAAGAAATTGGCAGGTAGAATATAAACGAGTCTGCCAGGCAGTTGTCAGTCATCAGCCAGAGAAGCAAACAGCCAGACAGTCGAACAGTCAGCCAGCCAGGCCAGCAGAGAGCCTGACAGTCTTTAAGTCAAAGAGAGTTAATTGATAGAGTAGTTACATCTAGAGTTGGCAAGTTATTCTAGAAGCATTTTTGTAGCAATCCATAAATATGCGATAACAATCTGAAAAACAATCCAATCAGTGGTTGTTGCTGTCCTCCAATGCTGGCTGTTGCTGTCCTTTAATATGATCCGATCATCTCGTTCAGACTGTATGAAAAGATATGTACCTGCCTTCCTGCTTATACTCCGCCCCTACACTTATTGCACCCGACAATTTGACACAAATGTATTGCTAAAGCTATTAGAGAGTTAGTAGCACAAGAATGGAAGAGAATGTGCAGCTAACAAATTAGCTTGACTCCAGTGAGATCTAACAAAAGTCATGTTCGCTGTCAGTCAGCAGCTAACTCAGTACAAAATACATCTACAGCTGGGAGGAGTAAGTGTCCCGTTGGGGAGTCTTTCTGGACCGAGGTGGGTTCATGATGGCTATTTCACCCGTGTTTATATGATTGTGGCATTAATCAGAGTTGTCTACTCATGTATTTATTAGACTAAATGTAGTCAAGAAGCCACCCATATGTCTCTCTGTCGCTATCTTAGTCAGGCAGTATACATCTATGTGTTTTGATGGAGTAGGATTGTTTTGGTTTGATACATTCAAAATATAACTTGCTCTTGCTAATTTCTCTTAATCTTACTATCTCCAGCACTAAAACCCCGCCAACTTTATCATTGTCACAATCAAAGCAGACAAAGTGGACCCAAATATAGGAGATGGCAGGCGGGAAGTGCAAGGACGTGGCAAACACACCAGACGAATCAACAAAGACTGAACTAAAGACTGGACTTATATAAACTGAAGTAATGAGGGGATGAGGTGCAGGTGGCGTGAGGCGGAGAAACACAGATGATCTGAGCTGATAGGCTGGAGAAAACTGAGCAAATTAAGGAGATGCAGTCCAGGTGTGGAGGGAAAGCAGACGATGGAGGTTAACAGGAAAAAGGGAGGGAAACAGCAAAATACACAGCAAAAACCTAGAAAACACAAATAAAATGAAACTGAAATGACAGGACCATGACAATCACCTCTGCATACCTGACCTATGATGTTGCTGTCTGAAGAGCATCTCAATTGAAGCGTACTGATGCCCCAAGAAAATGTCAGCAGACCCTCAGTGGGACAGTAAAATAACACTGAATCTTTGAAATTTGACTTTAGGATTGTTGTACTCTACTCACTTCAACTTCAGATTTGTTTGTGTGGTTGCAATCTCTTGAGCGTTAGGGCTCGCGCCATGAAGCCATTTGTCATTTTTCATTTGACATTTGTCATTTGTGTACTGTGGGGCATTGAATGCTGCTTTAAATTCCTGGATTTATTCGGATGTCCAGCCTGCTCACAATGCACCGACTGAAGCCAAAAGCATTGTTTCATTTTTTGATGCAACCCACCGCTATTAACATGCCAGGTTTGATTTGTTTTGGCGTAAACTGCCAGTCTTGGTGTGATTTCAATTTTGTACCTCTTTCTCTCACTGGGTTTCTGCTACAATGATTTTTACACCACAATTCACAAAATGCAGACGATTCAGTGACCAATTTAATTCAGATAATTTCCATTAAAACTCCAGAAGGTTGTTAAAAGGCTTACAGTGACTATTATCACATTATTTCCTCTCTATTTCCCTGCATGCCTATAACTAACTTTCTTCTTACCACTACTGCATAACTTTCCTCTCCTTTTACTTCCCATCTTTCCATTTTTTTTATAATTGACAGCATGCAAAGTTGACATTACAGGTCTGTTAGCCTCAGGAATTAACCTCCATTACAGCTATGATTAAGTGCATGCAAAGATTAGGAGAATTATGCTATTTTTCTTTCTTCTTCTCATTTCCATCCATATCCCCTTCTCCTTTTTTTCTATCAGGAACCTCTATTATATATACCTCTCCTATATTTTAGCTAAAATAAAATAAGAAATCTTTAGGGCTTAATGGATATTATGTGCCAGACCAACATCAAATCACTCAAGCTGCACGTCGTTTGAAATTTCAGCTAATATCTTCCATATTCTTGTACCACGGAACACCAGGTTTAATATTTCATCTGCCGTTTCTTCTCTTATGGCATAAAATCATTTTTCAAAAACCGCCACTTCTTTCAACTTTTGTACATGAAAGTGCCTTCAGAACACACAAAAGGTCAGCGTTCTCACACAAGCACAGTTACAGCAGAGCAGAGTGCTTTCAAATGCTTGGGAAGGTTGAACTTTTCAGAAAAAAAGGACTGAGACACTTTTTCCAGTGACAAACAAGAGCAAAGGATGTTTCATGCTGCGTGGGAGGCTGGCTTTTCTTCCACGGCAACAAAAAAGATGGCCATAGAGAGCAGTTCTTTAATAATCTGGTCATGATTTGTTCGCGTAAGGCCTCGATCAGAAGAAAATCTGGAATGGTCAGCAGTGTCTCCTCATTTTCTACATTGAAATATAGATTCATATTCACTGTCGGGCTTAAAAATGGAGCTTTATTTCCCTCAATTTATTGCTGCATTGAAGATAGAAATGTTCTGTCAGTCAGCGGGAGAAACAGGTGAATGAAAAAAGTTTGAGAGGACACACACACACACACACTCTCTCTATACCACACAATGTGTGGGACTGGTATGGTGACGAGAGATATAAGTGAACATGACAGAGAGAAGGTGTAGCTCATTATCACAGGCACAGAGAGTCGGCTGTACAGTATGTGTGTGTCTGTTCAAAGTGTGCCTCTGTCAGAGTGCGTGATGGATTTTGTGCAAGAGAGAGAAAAGAAAAAAAAGAGTGCGTCTGTGAAGATATATTCCTGAGAGAATCAGACGGCAGCCGTGTGTGGTTTCCTCATTACAGAGAACCAGATAGGCAGTGGCTTCTGCTAAGTGAGGATCAGATTTACCATTAAGATAAAGGTTATATAACACACAGAGATAAGAGCACCTGTGTATTTAGGCTTCCTCTGACACACAGAATGAGAGAGATCCTAAACAAATGCACTTTAATACCTTCAGAAAGGCAAATGTCTTTGATTCAGTAAAAAAACAAAAGCAGGAGATAATTACACAATGAATGAGTATCTGATTAAGATTCCTCATTACAGACTACAATCTGTGCACTGTGTCTGAGCAATCCAGCACCGTCTATGAAATATATTCGTCAAGGTGTATTTGTGATATGTGATTTGTTTGTATTTGCAGTTTAATCATCTCAGCAGCGCATATATTACTCTTTGAACAGAGGTGCGTAGTGAAGAGTTAAGACCACTACACACCAGGCCGATGATCAGGACAGGCAGTGTGTCCGGGGCTCTAGTCGGTGTGGTGGACCGTTGGCACTGGACGGTCCTTGTCAGAGACTTTTTGGGCCAATCAGCATGTAGAATTAGTGGCAGTTTGTCAGTGAGAAAAATCCCTCTGATTGGCTGTTCAGATAAGCAGATCAGTGCAGAAAATAGAGATTAAAAAGGAATGGAAAGCGCCTTGAGGACATAAATGCAAAAAACACAAAAAGATAATCCAGTGATGAGGAACAACAAGCCAGTGACCGCAGTTCAGCTCTGTGTTCCAACATTTGTAAACCACTGGATGTTTTAAAGAAGACCTCAGAATAATATCCAGCTGTGTTTGTGGCAACGGTAACAGATATTTTCAACAACAAGTTAACAACCTTTGCCCCCCAGCTGGGTAAGAACTCGTTTGTGTTTAGCATCCATAATAATTGAATATAAGAGAAAGCTGTGAGTGCAGGAAACAATTAGTTCACTGTAATGTTCTTACACAAACAACATGGATGTATCATTGATTCAAATTTTATTTCCACTTCAACAGCAGCTGTGAGTGTAGATTAAAAGGAGAACCCACAGTCGGAGAGACAGGAGGTGGTTTATAACTCAGGCCCTAACATCCTCACACAACACAGGCAACATGCCCAAACCCACTGAACCAAAGCGCACCCTCCCAAGGTCAAGCTTGTGGTTTCCCACTTGGGAGCAGAACTGGGAAAATGAATGAGTGCAATCATACACAGCTAATACAACAGCATAATGGGAAGAAGCTGAAATAATGCAATTAAATTAAAGCGCTCATGTGTAAAAGACTATCCACGCGGTTAGGTTGGAGGAGAAACAGGAGTGTAATCAGCGGAGACATTACAGGGGACAAATTAACGGTCTTTTTTCTGTGCACTTAATTTGGGATTTGTTTTTTTGTTTTTTTTTTATGATGATTCTGCTTTATTGGCTGGTATACAGCTGAGCAAGGGAGGAAATGAAAGACAAAAGGGATGTTACGAGGCAGATTTAAACCTCTGGCACTGCAGATGGAGGGTTTGTGCTGCAGCGCGTTCAATCCATAAAGACAGATCACTTTTCTTCCTTTTTGTTCGTGACAGTTGGCTGACACTTCAATCCAGACGGGCATTGCATCATGCATCACACTGTGAACGGGGGAAGAGACACTTTATAGGCTTCTGTCAGTCATGATGCTGTACCATGAGCGATGTCTAGACTTCAGAATTCAAACTTATATGAGACAATCTTTTTGATTTTTCTCCAACACTCCTCCTTTAACATTCCAGTGTCTCTCTGATTTGTTCTTGGCTTGTGTTTATGTTTGTATGTAGATCAAGGTATGTTCAAAATATCCTCAATACTCATTTGAAATTCACCTCTAGATGCTGTTGGCCATCAAGAACTTTGATTTCCACCCTTAATATTGACAAAGACAGGTCGTTAGATGGCCTTCGACCCCAGGAATCCAATGGGAAATACAATATATCTGCTTTTTATCCAATCCAGTTATACCTCGCAAGGTTAGACCCTCAGGACCCAGAGGATAAGACTAAGGAATACCTGGAGCCTGATATGTCCTCAAAGAAGTGTGGTTTTGTATAGAACTGAGCTGTCTATCTAGAAGAAAGATGCAAACATTTTTTTTTTTTAATTATTACTACATTCTAACAGGAAACAGAGCCTAGAAACCCTACAACAACCAGAATGCACTGCACCGCACCAGAACAAGGAATATAAAGGTACAGCAGTTAGTTCAGTTCAACGTTGGCAACATACACGCCTCTTAATGCTTGAATTGTTTTAATTTTCTCTCCTAGAACTTTTCTCCCAGCCCTTCTACTGCCAGCTGTCTAAAAACAGCAAGTGTTGCCAACAGATTAAAAATACAACATTTGTGAAGTTGTGATGTTTTCAGTCAGCACAAAAAACTCAACAAAAAAAAAAACTCTGTTACTGCTCCAGCTAACTGTTTTTATTTCCACCAAGTTGCACAGTTCTTTTGAGGATCTTCTTTGTTATTATTGGAAAATCGTCAAGGAATCGTTCCAGAGTATTAAATCGACCTTATTATAACACATGATGATTGGTCAATTTGCTTCAGCTGAGCTGCACACATGTAGTGGTGACAAGTATTTGTTCTCCAGAGCCATTTGTATGCACCGGCGTAATGTGGCATTTGAATTGCATCGATGGAGTCCTGAGTCTATTGACCTTTGTTAATTGAATGCACTATTCTTATCTGACATGCTGATGTCAACAAAGCCGACATCACGATTCATGCCAAGATCTGCTGGTTCGGTGAAGATATAGAGTTTTAATTATTCTTTATCACATCTATTATGTTTGCTGAAAGGGACCCTGCGAGCGTGGTGTAATTTTCTGTTGTTCCACCGTCTTTTCATGTGGGCCTGTGTTTTCAGCCGCTAATTGTCTGTGTTTGTGTTGAGCAGATAGATGCCAGCAGCACACTGGGATCAGCAACATGACTTCAAGTATCACTGATGGCCAATTTCAATTCGTGACCTGACTTTCATGTCACTGGAGAGATCACAACAAGCCGCTGTGAGCTGGCTGCCCTGAGCAACACGAAGGTCAAATTACTCAGAAGCAGGAAGAAGGAGTTACACAGGAGTAACCTGATTGGATGGGAGGATTGGTGACCTTGGCAACTACCCATTATCTAGAGCTCCCAAGGGGGGGGGGGGGTGAAGGGAGGAGGGGGACACTTCAGCAATCTCAGAGAGAGAAATCCAGAGGGAGAGTTTCTCCAGGAATCTCCAAGCCTCCATCTATGTTCCCATCCCTCCAGGTGCAGGATCACCTTATCACCTCTTGTTCTCTCTCTCTGTGTTGCCCCCACTGTCTCTTCCTCTAAATGCCACTAAATGAAAGACTCACACACAAACATATCTCTTCTGGTTCTCTATTTATCCTAACACACACACAGACTTCACAGCGGGATGCTGGGTGGCAACAAGAGGCGACAAAAAGAAGATTAGCGAGGAAGATCTAGTGGAATTCAAGGTCGCTACTCTCATTAGATCCAGACAGAGGGAAGCAGCAGAGATGGTCGGAGTTGGGATATAAATAATTCTGGGGTAGATTTTAACACCGGAAAATCCGAAGCCACGATCATCTACAGTTCATGCATACCCCATGAGATCAGAATGTATGTTAAGTAGAAAAACAAAGCCTTTCATGCACGTATACGTACACTTTTAATTTGATTTTTTCCTCTGAAGAACAGAAATAGATGTTTTTGTTGCATTAACCTGTCTAACAACACGCTGTCACAAGCTCCAGTCAGGTAGTATGACTAACACAGAACACATCAACACGGTGAGTGTGCGAAGACATCTGCAAAAAGTCCACAATATCCTAAATCTAGAGCATACAGAAGTTCAAACCTTCAGGGATCTTAAAATGTGATGTCATTACGCAACCCTGAACAAGTGAGAGTTCCTCCACTCCAATCCAATATACCCATGTTGACAGTTTAAATGCTGCGTGACATTTTAACGAATTTAGATAAAGACTTAATATCTTTATATGTACAATAACTGTCTTCATATTGAGTTTGCAGACTTAAACACTAACATACTGTAGGTCAGAGCAGCATCAGCAACTACAGTCAATAACAGCAAAGAGATAAAGAGAGAGAAATTTCCCAGACTCCCTTAAAAAACTGCTCCATTTTGAGAGTGGTTGAGTTAGAAAACATTTTAAGTTTTTGAAATGCTGAATTTAACAAATTCATTATTATTTGGGCCCGCTTGTAAATTCAGCATTAGTTAAAAATTCATTAATTTCTTTCTTTTAATCAATTGATGTTTTTTATGATGCTTTGTTTTGGGGTTTGCTGCAGCCCCCTCTATGGTGTTCTTGATGGGCTGGTTTTATCGGTGGTCCTGCTCTTATTTAAAGGAGGCTGGAGGAGATTGTGCTCTCTTCTCCAGACAATGTAGCTCTGACCTTCTTGGAGTTTTAGGCATCTTGTTTCATACTTTGTGTATATTTTGGTGAGGATGAAGGTTTGGTAGAGCAGTTTTCATGCCTTTGTCTTTTTGCATAGTTTATGTAGTTCTTTACAACCCACTGCTGGCCTGCCAAGAGTTCCAATCCTTTTGTTCTTTTTGAAAAGTGTCCAGGCTCCCGTAGTTTTGTTTAATTCATTCTGGTAGTATTCATAAATAGAAAAATTTTTACCTTGCAAACCTGTCCTTGGGTATGTTGTCCTCTTTGGACATTGCTTGTTTGTTTTGTTGTGGTTGCAGCCGTCGCTGGTCTGCAAAGAGAACGCACAAACTCACCAAAAACACATTGACAAAGCTTTTCATAATTTTCTCTTAGATTTGTTTTTTAAAAAAAGAAAACATCACACATTCAAACCAGACTATAACACAAGGATGCATCCAAATAGTTCTATATAAGAGCAATAGACCCCTGCAGCGATGTAGCACAGTCTAAATAGTATGAATGACAACTACTTTTTTGTTCTTGGCTTCCACAAAAGGCAACTTGGTTTTCACACTGCAGGATCATCAGTCGAAAAAAAAAAAAAAAAACTGGAAGTTAATCATCTTGGAAAGAGGAGACATTCATTTGCTAAAATCTGAAGGTGACTCACTGAGTTGAAGCCAATTATCTGTGCCAGAAAACTATTTTTTATCACAGAAGGAGTCGGTTCTTTGTACAACACAGTGCTGCATATTTATCACTTTACACACTGTTGAGTACGTCTAAGCCAAATCAGCACCAGCAGTATTACAAACTGCCTGATTATGTATTCAACAGATGAGTTCATGAGTGCTGCTTCATAATACCGAAGCACTACAGTGCAGCATGCGAGCGTCAAAACACGGCGTTTTGCATTACTGAGTATGTATGTAAGTGTGTGTGTGGGTGTATGACCATGACATCAAAACCGAGTCGCAACAACACGGTACACGTTTGTGTACAAAGCACTTAGATTGATGAATATGTATGTATATGTGTAAATTACCGTAACTGCCTAATTTAATAAAATTCAATAAAATCCATGCGTATGATTCCCCTGTGATTGCGTGTGTCCATTTCAACAGAATCACAGCCAAAAAACATCACAGTGTGCTGTACGAGTTTTGACATGAGAACACACGCTAGATCTGAAAAAAAACGCTTCAAATGGAATACTTGATGCGACAACTTGTACGTGTTTACAGTTAATACATGTGGCAGATGTAACAGCTGCGGATTACATTTCAGATTCCTGTCATCCTGTATTAATATTTAACATCCTCTTTTTCCACGATCTGTGGAGTTCTTGTCTACCGCGTGTTTTAGATTTTAGACAAAAAACACCCAATTCTTTCAACTAGAAATGAACGAGGGCTCAGTTTAACATTGCCTTAGAATAAACAACAAAAAGCACTAAATAATGCAATAAGGAATATTAACGATACTCTGCTAATGTCCCCTGTGGGCTTCAATAAGTGACTTGAGTCTTTTTCAGTGTTTTATAGAATCAGAAACAACTGAGCACCTTTTGTAAGCTGCTGTAAGTGAGAGTTGACACCGCGGAGCCTGCAGGTCAGTTCTGAGTCTCACTGTTTCTGACAATAAACAGTAGAAATAAACTTGGCTCACTGAACGCAGAAATGGTATAAAAAGTGTTGAGCCAAATGCAGTGAAGCACTAAAATGTTCTAGGATAAGAGTATGAGTTTAGGTTGGGCTGCTGGGTGCACTTTCTTCCTCACTATTAGCAGCTCAAAGTCTTCTTCTTCTTTACCGTTGTTGGATAAATGCTACATCTTTGTGTATTACAGACACCAGTTGTTGATGTGCTAAACCAGTGGTATGCCTGCACGTGTGATCTTTGTGCGTGATATAAACAAAACATGATCATTGATTTAAAGCTCCACCAAGCAAGCACACTGAGAGACTCAAATCTGCAAAACCTACGATGTAATTCCTCAACCAACAGGTGCATCCTGGGCCAAGTGGTCGTATAGGTAAAAGTGGTCGCCTGTTGTATGCGTGAGCTGGTAAGCGGCCATCGATATTAAATTAATTAAAGTAATACTGGATGTTCACATCTATTGGACACTGAGCAGCTGGTGGCACGAGGCATGTGGAAAAGAACAGGAAGAGCAGATGTGTCAGCGTGTTTGGTGTTGAACACAAAGGCTTTAGGCAATCAGGACAATGGCTTTCTGTGGGAGGCACAAAATGAAAAATGCAAGCCATGGTTCTTCACTCCTCTTCACTCCCCCTTTCTCTCCGCCATAATCCTCCATTCTCTATATCCATTTGGGTCATGGCTCAACACTCCACACATGCGTCTCATAAGACGGTTTTAAGGCGAAGGAAGTGTCGGAGCTTTCTCCCTCACGCCTGCCAGCGTTCAAAGAAGGAGGGATTTTACAATGGAAGGGAAGGAAGTTGAAGCGAGAGCAATAGAGAAAATGAGACAGAGAGGTTTGTAAATGAGGGAAATTGAGAGCTTTGATTCTGCCATTGCACCAACAACCATCATCTGAGAGTATAAAGACACAATTAGAGCGATAAACTGTCGGTTTTACATCTGAGAATACAGGAAAGGCTAAGAAGAAGCGAAGGACGCAGGAGGCCAGAATAATAAGGGCTTAAATGGACACTGATGGATGGATGAGTGGACAAACTGATGAATGGGATAGATGGATGATAAACACATGCATGGAAAGAGTCGAACTGCCAAACGAATGGAAGTATCATGTTTTTCGATGGGTGAGTGGAAGCAGGAAGGAGTGACGGCACAGCGGGATGGATTGATTGATTGATGTTAAACACAAACACACACACACTGTTACCAGGCCACTTTATAACAAAACAACCTGATGAGAAACACACTTGATCCTCAATCCTTTTTCTAAACCCCCTCCTGCTGCTTCTGTAGAGCTATTACGCAATCCTTTCATACACGGACACGCACTGATTGGAGCGGAGTGGCAAAGTGCCTCCTATAGCAGATAAATGATGTGTGCTGCAGCAGCCTGTGGACAGAGATACAGAGAGGAAGCTGGAGGGAGGAGAGAGATCGGGGGAGGAGGGGGGGAGATGATGCAGAGATGGATTAAGAGAGAGGATGCAGAAAGATGTGAGCGTTCGAGACACACACACACATCCACACACACTCACACTCAGGTTAGTCATCGCTGTAACACTGCAACTATTCTCAGCTAACTCTCTCCATCTGTCTGTCTCCTCTCTCCTCGTAAATTCACTCAATTATTCTCTTCCTCACGACGAAGTCTGTCCTTAACGGCGGAGTTGAGTTTCCCTCCCCCCTCTGGCAGATCAGCTAATAGGAAGAGATTCTCTTATCTCCTTTACCAGTAATTTGCTTGAAGGGATAATCCGTGACATTTTCAGATAAATAAATGTGTGTTTTGCTGCTCTATATCATCATCGGATGTAACACAATAACGATTCAAGCCGCCATTTCTTGAGCGGGAAACTCAGAGTTTAAAATAACTATCTCACCAGCAGTTCATCTCACCTCCGAAACTCACTCAAACCACCAAAACTCTGCATATACGTCTCAACCGTCACTCATAAATCTAGAAAAAACTCTGGAAGAATTACATAATGGATGAATTTATCTTTGAAGATTGACAGATTTTTTTGCATATTTGAGTTTGTCATTATAGAATAACACCTTTTTACTTTGAGATCATCTTCGAGTAAACAACAACAAACAACAAGATAAACAACAAAAAAACATCACTACTGCAAGTGTTCAATTAAATTCAGTTCAAAAATTGTTATTCCTACGTGGCAATTCCTGAGGCAAGCAAAGTAATATGAAGAAAATACACTACATACATGTGTATATGGGGCGGCTGTGGCTCAGGAGTAGAGCCAGCGTCTTGTTATCGGAAGGTTGCTGGTTTGATTCCCCTGGTCGGCATGTTGTTGTGTCCTTGTGCAAGATACTGAACCACCAAAACTGCTCCTGATGTGCTGGTTGGCACCTTGCATGGCAGCCGCCACCATTAGTGTATGAATGTATGTATGAATTACTGTAAGTCGCTTTGGACAAAAGCATCTCCTAAATGCCCTAAAATGTAAATAAGATAATACATAATGGACAAACTTTAATACATATAATACCTGACAAACAGCAGTGACCATGTAGCAAGAGTGGCTCCACTTCTCCCTCTCTGAAAACTAAGATCAAGACAAGTGTGGAGGTTTTCTTCAGTTTATTGCAGAAACACACAGAATTTGCCACAATTATGTTGTAAAATGTGTTTTTTGTGTTAGCATTTAAACAATGTGCTGCAGGCAGTGTTCTACAGGTGATGAAGTGAGAAATTAATTCACGGCTTTTGGAAAATGAAAATTTGAAAAATGATTCACAGAGAATCTGAAATTTAAATTCAAATGAATAAAAACAAACAAAAAAACAAGACTGATTGTGAGTCGGACTCAGAGGAGAACAGCAGTCGGGTAAAATATCACCTGACTTGACACGAGATTTGATACAGACATTCATCGTCCTCAGAAGTTTCCTAATGACTCTGGTAAAGTTTACTCCAGCTCCACTGCGAGGTTGACATTTGTGGTATTGAATTAAATCTCTCAACAACTATTTGATGGGTGTCATGAAGTATAATACAAACATTAATTTTCCCTTCAGGGTAAATCATTGTAGCGCTTGACCTTACAAGCAGAATTGTCATTAGGAGAATGTTTGGATGCTGACGTTTAACTAACCGCGATGCTTTAGTGCAGCCACTAGAAATACTGAAGACTCTTTCGTCAAGATTTATTTTCTCCAGTTCTGTTTTAATATCTTCCTCTCACCTCTCTCCTTCTCCCAGCCTCTCCCTGGAAGAAGCTTCAGAGTGTGAAAATGATGAATATATTAGCAGAGTTAGAGCCTCTGCACAGCCAGTCTTTGTGTGTGTGTGTGTGTGTGTGTGTGTTGGCTTATTTCCATTTCACGTGTGTGTTTGTGTATGAGATCTATTGTGCAAAATGATGTCGCAATCAACTTTGTAATTAATTCAATTGTTTCATTGTTTTGACAAATTGGTGTCAGGAGATTGGACAGGCTGGGGTTCGCTGGTTAGCATGCTAAGTTCAGTTGACAACTCTGCTACACAAACATCTTTAACATGACGTCAACACTGTTTTTTCTTCACACTTCATTTATTTTATGTTGTAAAACTAAAATTCTGGTCATCACTTTACTGTACATTTACCGTACATCATGCCATGATAAAATCAGACAGATATTTTTAGCAAATATGCATGTAATGCAGGTTAGGTATACTGTATATAACTAACAAACTTGGCTACCAGCTGCACAAAAACCTCTTTTAACCAGTTTCAGTATTTTCTGCATCTATTCACACACTGATCCTGACCTCAGCACGACCCTCAAAGGAAGATAAATATCTGTACAGTGGTGTTTTAATTCTATCTGCTCTAATTTCTTCAGACAAGAACAAGCAAAGTGGTTGAACTTGCCTCTTTAAAGCAATAATTTCATCACTGGAAAAGTCTGCCTGGGGTAAAACAAAGAAAGAAGCTGTTTTTGCACTTTGAAAGTGAGCTAATCAGCTTTGTTGTGACAAAACAGATTAGTGAGTCCAGTAGCTGATCCAGTGATACTGTTGATGAGGGACCAGTGGTGAATTACTGGCCTCACACTGTCACCATCACTGCACTCACAAAAGTCACAATTTGAGAAGATGATTTCCGCGCTGACGATGTTTGAATGTCCGATGGAAATCAGCTTCACAATCACACATGGATGATGTTGCCAGCGATACATTGTCGATACACAGCCAAGGACGACGCTTCATCCAGAAGTAAGTCCAGTGGAGATACAAGTTGTGTATAGGATTGTTGTGATTCAAGCTCTCTGTCAATAACTGTGTATGTTACAATAAAAATATGTACAAAATGTCCTGACTTAAGAAAACAACAGAACATCCAGTGACCTTGAAAGGTGACATATTGAAAAAAGGCTTGTAGAGACGAAGATGAAGAGGAGGGAGGGAGGGGAACAACCATATTTGGTCTCTTGTCTCTTCTGGATATTTTAGCTGAAGGGTCCCAGTTTGTCAGTGACAGCTGGCCTCATGAGCGCCTGCAGAGAAATGCCAAGGCGGATCAACAGTAGAGCAACTGAAAGGACAGGAAGGGTTTAATCTGCGCAAGAACATTGTTGTAGATCTATTATTTGAAGAGGCATTTCAACAGGGAACACACAAAAAACTCCACTGAGAAAATAAATCTCACTTAAGGAGATGTAAATCAGGTAGAAGAAGAGAAGCTGGCATGGGAAATATGATTTATCATACCACCGTTTACCTATAACTCAAACTTTTATCTGTTCTGGTCGATTGAAACAGCCTTTTTTTTTTTTTTAACCAAGGCAGCGCAAAAACAGATTCCAGATCCAGCTCCTCATCCAGTGACCACATGCTTAGTAGTCAACACAAACCTGCACGTTTCCATCATCGTAATCGTTTTATTAATCTCTGAGTGTCATCTTTATGCTGGCAACCCAGACGAAAATATGCGACCCGGCAGATTTTATGGCATGTGTATGTTCTTTCCACCTCCATCCCTCGCGTGTTTTTCCAATTCCATAAAATATGTATACTACATGTGTCTGTGTCTGTGTGTGTGTGTCGTCTTTGAAGTGGTGGAGAGCCATTCAGATCCTTTACTCAATGCAACATTTATGTAGAAATGTGCATTTTGTGTGATTTGACAGTTTCTGAGTGCAACACCAATTCCACCACTCCGATGATTTTGGAGCTTCAATTTTAAGGTAAAAAAATACATAAATGTTGCTTTAAAGGGTAATAATACCACTCTATGAAAATACTCTACAACAAGTAAAAATCCTTAAGACCTGACATTAGATATATCAGCAAACTACAAAATGTGTCACATCATGTTCACATGTTTATGACTTGACTTTCATATCAAGAGTCGGAGGAGATGTTGGTGGAGTAACAGGCAGCCAAGGAGGCTGTTTCATCGTTTGTAAGTGCGACACCACTGGATATTTTTTAAGGAGATTTCGGGACAATTTGCAACCATGTTAGTCACCACAAAAGCAGGTATTTTAAGCCAAAACATGATCTTTTCCTAAACTTAACTGGACCATAAGAACAGAAGCAACATGAAATAGAATAATGAACCAAAAGAAACACAAGGAAGGGTGCATTTTCAACTTGCTGCGGAAAAACATATTGCTTACATTTTTCTGCATGTAGGAAAATGTACTCAAGCAAGTTTTGTTCCAAAAAAAATAAATAAAATAAAGTAAAAACATTGGTGTAGCTTGAGACACATTGAACCAAACAGACAAAAATGAACAGGAGTCGCTTTTTACGCCTCTTTTATAGCAAGTTGATTCCATGGCCCCAATATTTACAGTTCATAACTGATCTCATGAACATTGTTTCCAGCAGCAGCACATCTTTTAACTGTTATAAAACCGTGAATAATAGCAGACAGCAATGTTAGCAGCTAGCAGCGGCTAGCTGCTGAAAATACAAATAAAGTTGAACATGTGAGCCTGATTTTCAAGGATTCAAAGGTTTGATTGCCAAATGCAGAAATAAACATGTTATCAGTTCAGTATTACATTCTTGGTTAACTATGTCTCCACCCAGAGCCTTAATTAAGGATAGGGAAAGTTTAAGTATGTTGCATCCTTCTCTTTTTAGAAAGTGGTGGAGACCAAACCAGAGCTAAAAGGAGAGTCAATGTTGGACTTGACACAGCGTGACGATGTTCCTCAGTGTTGCTGTTGGTCCAAGTCAGGTAATTATAAGCTGACAGAGACAAAACAGATTTCTCAGTTGAGAATATGTGAGGGCTGTGTCCGTCCACCCCCGCAGGATCAGATGTATTAATGCAGATTTAATTGCTAAGAGGATAATGGGAGGCTTCTGAAACAAGAGCAAGACACTGCGGAGCATCTTGGTGAACATCAAGCTTTTATTGTCTTTGGCAGTAACTCTACGGTTTTATGACACAAGTAACCAAGCACTATACAAATGTGTTAGAAAGCATGACGGACACATTGATTAACTTGAAAGTACATGAAATAAAGAGCTGTTACTTTCATTTAAAAAAACATCTTATGCAACGTAAGCCTTGAGGCTCACACCCCGTCTCACCCTGATGACTCGGCGGTGATGTCATCTGCCCTGTGACGCTCTCGCTGTCGGCGGCCATGAACCAAACCATGTCACTGCATACAGCGTGCTCACAGCGCTCAGACAGAGCCTTAGGTCGGGCTAGGTTGTGTGTGTCTGATGCATGTTTTAAATTATTTTCTACTGCTCTGATTTCCTCGCAGAAACAGAACAGCCCGGAGACGTCAAGTATCAGAGCCTTGTTATCGAGACATCTTTGGAAAAAAAATCTGTATTTTTAGGTTTATAGTTTCTTCGGGGTATGAGAGTGATGTTCCCGTTCAGCAGATGTAGTGAGTGTGTCTGCTCTGTGATATTTGCCGTTTGGGTGGCTGTGATACTAAGCTTCCCAAGGGTTTGTTGGAGAAAAGCATATGTGGGTGTGTGTGTCCGTCAGATACATGGAGAGTGTCCTTTATCAAGAAAAATGAAGATGAAGAGAGGTCTAAACGGAGAATAAACCAAGGGTCAGAAACACAGGGGAGGTAAAGGGAAGAGAAATGAGTCAGGAAAAGGGGAGGAAGAGAAACAAATCAAGGAAAAGTTGGAGGAGGAGAGGAGAGTAGTGTGAAAGCTGCGTGAAGAAGTCAGATGAATAATGTATGACTTCCTTCTTTCTTCGAGGCTCTCCCTCGCCAGCGTTTGTTCATCTGCTGTTCGTCTGTAATAAGTTCTGGCGGACATAAATCTCTGCTCAGACCCACTGTAATGGGTTTCGCTCATTCTCCGACTCCCTTTTTTCCTCCCTACATCTCTATCATGCTGTCGCCCTCCGTCTTTCTGTCATGTTCACTCCCCCTCTCGCTCTCCCTACTTTTAACTGATCGCACCAGAGGGGAAAGAGAAGATGTGGGTGAACAAAAGGTTCTGAGAAACAAGGTGCAGACAGCAAGTCTTATCTAAGGTGCTACTCTATATGGTAAAAGGTGACAACAAGGTAACAGGTCGATGTATTTGTCATTATACAACAGAGGGTTGCATAATGCTACATTGCTTCGTGAAAAGGATGTTGCACCTCAGCTCCTGTCACATTGGCTGAAGGGTAAAGGAATAGTTGACAATAAATACGGTCACCAACACAAAGACGTCTTTCAGTTACCAAGAGAACAGTGGAAATGGAATTAAAATGTTTTCCTTGCCAAATTAAAATGGGTCCCGTTTTATGTCCGAAAGCAATAATTCCTTCATGCCAAATACTAGAACGTCTCGGCCAAACCGGGACACGCGGACGCTCGCCAGACAAAGAAGAGAATTACACAGATTAAAAAAAAAACATAAAGAGGAGAAGGAATAATGAGGAGTAATCACAATAAAATGAAACGGCACCATCAGATGTACAATAACAGAGTAGGATAGCTGATCATTTTGTAATAGATAACAGAAGCTGATATGTGGACCTCTACATGAACTCTGTGTGTTCGTGTGTGCATGGCGACCTTGGGTTATGAGAACTGGGCTTGACTGAGGTGGTTCTGTCGCAACGAGAGACACAGATATGACGGACGGCACTGAACCCTTTGTGTAGGAGTGTGTGTGCATGTCTGTTTTCTAGTTTGTGTGTGTGTGTGTGTGTGTGCGTGTGTGTGTGTCCACCCTCCCCTCAGGTCTCCGTAGCCTCCAGCAGCCAAATATCTAAGAATAAACCCAAGTGTCAGGACAAGGAGCTGGCAAGCCCTCACCACAGTGTGACACACACAGAGACACGCACACACCTATCGTTTGTTCTTTCCTGGGAGGAAGGGGGGGAAGAGTTGAGAGAGGACAAAAAATAAAAATGAAATAATATTGCAGGACGACGCTGTCACTTTGTTTCTTGCTGCCCGCGATTGTCTTTTATTCTTCTGCGCGTGTTCACGGAGGCTGAAGCACAAATTTTACCCGCCTGTGTTCGGATTTGTGCGGCGTGCCTCTGACAGCTTTTGCTCAGAGAGACAATTGCAGTTTCCTGGGAGGTTCTGAAATGAGTCTGTTATTTTCCTCCTTTTCCTTCGTTGTCTGCGTACATTCACGAGGTGGAATCATGCGGCTTTTAGAGTAGGTATTATTTTATTTCTCAAGTGGAGAGGCTTTTCAACTTGGGCCGCCAGGATGTCTTTTTTGATGCTTCACACTGCCGCAGAGAGGGACAAAGCAATTCAGCTTACCAGAAAATGATGCGCCTACAACCCTGTATCAGTTTTATTCCAGTGTAGGAAGCCTGCAACAAGAGGCTGTTCAGACCTGAAATCAACATGCATCCTCCTGTGTGATCAGATCACAAGTAGACGGAGTGCAGGTTTGAACACCCCCTGGATGCACTGAGGACACATTTAAGATCCAGTTCTGAGGTGTTCTGGGACGCATGTGACCACGTTCATCCAAGGACCGCCTACACAGCTGACTGCAAAATAGATTACACGCCGTCTGTCCTCCATGTAGTTCCCTGTAAAAGTGAATAACGTGTTCGGGCTTTCTTAACCTGCCAATGTTCCCAGCAGCCATTTGTTGAAGCAAATCACCAGACTCCCTTGCAAATAGTGAGGATTATAAGAGTTGTTGCCTGAGGTGAAACTTTGTGAAGTGCCTACAGTAAATTCTAAATCATGGGTACCTTCTTGTAAATTCAGCATTGAATACAACACATTAAGATGTTGTCCTCCTTGTAAAAAGTGTCAGTTTGTGCATTGCTGTACCAGTCTGTCTGTTTTCATGTCTGAAGTGCGCCGTGTCTGCTTCAGTGGCTGAAGTGCGTCTTCTTACGCCCGACAGCTGTTTGTACTTCACCATCTACACTACATGTATTAAAAAATATAACATATCGACAATAAACATGTACATTTTTTACAAATACAGTAAACAGTAACTAATATAGGCTTCTTCTTTTACTTTAAGTCCCCAGACTCCCTTAAAAAAACGCTCAATTTAGAGACTTGTTGTGTAAGGAGACAGCTAATAAACTTTATGAAACAATATCTGATACAAATTCTTATGTATTTGGGGCCTCTTGTTAATTCGGTAAACATACATGAAGATATATTTTTCTCTGTGTGAAAAGCATGTCCGTATATTCTAGTGACGTAGGTCTGTTTGTATACTGAGCGGGGGAGTGAAATGAAGAGGTCAATTAACACACATGCAGATATGCATTGAAAGTCAGGTGTGAAAAGCACTTTAGTAAGTAAAGGTTTTAGCTCCATCCTTCACAAAGTGCTGTCAGCACCTCAAGGCCAGGTTATGCAACAAAAGCCCACCATCCTAGAGAGGGGTGACGCGTGATAATTGTTTAAAAATGAGGATAATGGTGCACATTTTAAGCCAGCGTCTCCTGGAAGGCACTCACATTTGTTGCACATGGTTGTACACAAAAGTGACAGGAATAATTTGAGCACAAACATTTTTTTGTGCTCAAACAGCGGAGCAAAATATGACTGGCAGGGTGTGAGTCATAAAAGAGCAGTGAATGAACTCAGACGGAGAGGCGGAGAGAGAAAAGGAAGGAGAAAAGAAAATAAAGTAGAATAAGAGGGCAAGAAAGAGAAGAATGATACTCGAGAGGGAAGGAATGAGTAGTTTAGAGAGCAGTGAAGCCGCGAAAAGTTAATGGAGAAAAGGAAATGAATGACTGTATGCATACAAAAGGGAGGAATATCAAATGATTGATTACAGTTGGCTTAGTGTTTCTGGCTGCCGGTCGTGTTGAACGGGCTGGACCAGGCTCAGTGGGGTGTGTCCATTCATCAGCCTCTCACCATGCCTTCAATGGGGCAGAAACCCCCCAGGACAGATAAGGAAAGGACCAGAGAAAATGAAATACAAAGAAAAATATGGTGATTTGCATTGCAAGCTGTGTGGCTCTGATAAATCTGTAGATTTAACTCAGAGTTAGAGAGTCTCCAAGAAACTGAAACAAGTGTGACTTTGTGAGTTGGTTTTCTATTGTTTGCTTTTCCCATATTGCCCACAACTTTGCAATAAGACAACAGCAAGACACAGGCTCGACGTGTCTTGTACCATGTGTTCCACCAGACAATCGTTTAGTTATATTTTCCTTTGTAGAAGGTCTATTTTCCTTTGGGAGAAATTAGAGTCACTTCGGGACAAAGACAACTACAACTCGTAGGTGAGCTTTGGTGGTACTAGTGGGTGTATTTCTTAGAAATTTGGACAGAGCAAGGCTTGCTGTTTTCCTTTGCTTCAGGTTATTATGTTAAGCTTGGCTCACCTCCCATATCTAAATATCAGTGGTATTTTCATGCTGACAATGAAGCCGGTGGACTCAAACAACCCGACCAGCAGCTACACAACAGATGACTCGAAAAAGACCGAAGTAATGACTGGACTTAGAGACAAACCAAACTAACGAGGGGATGAGGTGCAGGTGGAGAGAGGTGGAGAAACACAGGTGGGGGGAGTGAGTAGAGGAAACAAGAGAGAGCAGGGAAGGAGCTCATACAACAGGGAACATGGCTAACGGAGGTGATGCAGAGCAGGTGTGAACAGGCTGGGGAGGAAACACAACAAGGCCAATGACAACACAAAAACCCATCACATGATTACACAAAAATGTTGACGAGTACAACTCGGGAAGGTTTATCACTTATACCAGTTTCATAACAATACTCAAGTTCATGCTTGTTGTTGTTCTGCTATACAGTTTTACAAACAAATGCAAGCTATCATTCCTCCATACGCCTGAGGAAAGAAGCAGCTTTATATACTGGTGGTACTGGAAAGGTAAATTTAGATTCTATCATTTCATAGATGTTTTCGTCTCTTCTACCACTTAAAATGGATTAAATCAACTGTTCTCATCTTTCTCAGGTTAAGCTATCGCGTGTGCCTTTCATCACTCACTCTTCGCCGATTCACCGGCTTCATTTTTCATCATTCTTATCGGCCTCATCAATCTCAGCAGAGTCATCAGCCACCATCAGTGTCTGGACTCCACGCTCGGGCCTTCATTCGCAAAATCTCCCCGTAGAGTCGAAGCGCCAAAGCCTTTCTGTCAAGACTTAATCATCACATATCATCTGCAATAATGAAAAATATTCTTAACTTAATTCACTTGTGCCTCCTGATTGAACTGAGGTTCTCAACAGGCGTGTCCTCCTGAGGAGAAGACCAGGCTGGTGTTGGCCACACAGACTTTTTCTTCATGCTTGATGAAATATTTTATTTTGCTCCTCATATTCACAGTTTTTCTTGAAGTAATCCACATGTTGTCATTTATTTATGGCTAGTATAGCTATACTGCTAACACCAAAGCCCATATGGGTTGAAGCCGTTGTGGTAGTATGCCCATCACGCAAAAAAAGAAAAAGATCATAATTTTTTTTTAGGTCTGGGTACAAAATGGATCAAATTCAGTTATTGTTTTGCTGGAGAACTTTTGATACTTGCTGCTGAGTTATTTCTGTTGATGCCGAGCCATAGCAACAGCTGCAGTCAACAGCACTACAGTAAAACAATACAATGGCTGTTCTGGGACAAGCAAAGTGGTTTAATCCTTTAATTCTGGATCTTTATTTTTTCCCCGAACTATAAGCTGATTGTACAGTACCCTATTCCAACAAGAAACATGGCTGATGTGTTTGTGAGCTCACTAAATATTTGATTGCCCAGCCCGGTTTTTTACCAGATGACGCAGCAAAAGTTAAGTCGAAATCACCTTCCTGTGGCTGCATTTGTGGCTCCCTCGCGGTGCCGTGTCTCATTGGAATGAATAAGGAAGTCGGCTGCAGTGCTGTTGCGTACCTGCGCACACGCCTGTCAAAAGAAACTTTGTTGGTGTGAATAAAAACTCCCTTTTCAGAAACTTTAGTGCTTTGGATCCTCCTTGAGCGTCTGGATTTAGACAGGATCCATGTTCCTCATTAGTGCTCGTGTGTGTGTGTGTCCATCCCCACTCAACAGGACAGACTGTGTCATTAGCTAAAGTGTCATGTCAGCCCTCCTTCTCGCTGTGGCTCAGGACCAATT
The DNA here is from genome assembly GCA_963678695.2 of Diplodus puntazzo. NCBI lineage: Eukaryota > Metazoa > Chordata > Actinopteri > Spariformes > Sparidae > Diplodus > Diplodus puntazzo. The sequence goes on along the minus strand of OZ023168.1, from coordinate 24,362,607 downwards.
AAAGTGTCAGTTTAGGAAAAGGTTGTGTGTGTTCGTGTGTGTGTGTGTGCTTGTGTGTGTGTTGAGGGGAGGGGACGATTGGGCAATTCAAATGACTTTGGAAACTATTCCAGGAATAATTGGGAAGAAGGAGGGTCTGTGTCTCTCGTCTGGGATGGCTCCCAGCGCCACAGTCACATGAGGTCGCCTCATTTCAGCAGCTATTCATTATGTTGATTATCTGCTTGATAGTTTAAAGAAACTGCTCATTTTTTGCTCATTACACCGCTTTGGTTTATGTTTTAAAATTCAGCTGTAATTTGGAAGGGCATTGTTAAAACAAAAGGCTTTTTTTCCCCCACTTATTTTCCTTATTTTCATACTAGGTTTGAATTTTATCCACAGGTGTGCAGCTGGCAGCCTTGTTGTCTTGTATTAATCTGTAATATGTTTGTGCTGATGTAAATTGTGAAGAGCTCCATCAAGAACTTGATGAATATCTGCTACAAAATGGATGTGAACTGGCTAGATGTGGTGATGCCATAATAGGCGTACGTATCCGTACGCATCCGTACGTATCATCATGGATTAGATCTGTTCAACAAACATTAAATGAATGTGGGTTTGCATACATTTGGTTGGCCCAGAGATGTGATGATATCAAATGGCTGAAATTCACAATCGAGAGTACAGGTTGAAAAATCAGTTTTTATATAAGTGCCACTATGAACTGATGTCATCATGTGATCTATACTGTGAATTGAGAGAGGTGCACTTCATACCTCAGATACTTTGTTAATCATCCGTCTGAGCAAACACAAAATCTGAATCTGATTCACCCTTTTGCCAAACCCACAACTCCGCACTCATAACTCTTCCTCACAGCCTCCTTTCCTCGCTGTATTCTGAGCTTAGTGTGGGCTGAATAAGAAATCAGGAGGGTTTAGAGGTTTCCACCTGGATTCGACTCACTAGTGCACTTCATGAGGGGAGCGTTTGAAATATGTCCGTACATTCAGCAAGATCTGATGTGGCTGCAAAGCCATCACCAGCTCAGCAGCTCCTCTTTATTGCCTGCGGTCATATTTTACATTTCATACGGGTCCCCTATATTATACGGCACATTCAGGGAAAGCATTTATATTCACTGTGGCGTGGCGGCCTTTTATCGCACTGTGTGTGCATTGTGACTTTAAAAGGTTACAGCAGTGTGTGTGTGTGTGTGTGTGTGTGCAATAGTACCTGTTTTCAGAAATGAACTGTCTTTCTTTGGGGGGGATTTTTAAATGTGTTCTTATCAAGGATCCGTTGGTTCCATCAGGGATGATAATCAACTTGACGAGACTTGCAGTGGAATAGATGTTATTTAGAGTGTTCAATTCATTTTGTTTTCAGCTGGGATGAACTGACACGCAGAATACGTAACTCGATTTTGGCATAAAAACCATCAAAGTTAAAACTTTAATTCCCTCTTAGTGTAGATGTCATCCAGCCATGATGCACATTAGCCATTCAAAAGAGACAAAGGAGAAGGAGTGGGAGGAAAGTAATAAGAGCACAGATTTAGAAAGGATCCAGCTCTGGGAGAGTAAATGACATTTTCAGGCCAAGCGCGGACGCCCAGAGACGTCTGAACTCGTCAGGCTGTAATGATCAGACACAGTGATAGGCAGACGGCAGGAGACCGCAGCTGACACAAAAGTAAAACGCAAAAACACAGAAGTGTCATTAAACGCGTTCTTATCCTCCTGTTGTTTGTTTTTCATTAAGGATGTTTTAAATCTGCTTTTTTTCACTCTTCTCCTTTTGTCTTTCATCCTCCATCGCTCTCATTGTTTCTTAATTGTCTCCCCTCCTCAATTTATTCAGTTTCTTTTATTTCTGTCAACATATTTTCAACTCCACTGTCCTTTCTGTTTAGTCGCTGGAATCTGCACGGCCTCTCTTCTGTACTTCCGTCTCTGCAGCTCCAGCACTGCTTTTATTCCCCTACCTTCCCCCGAGGACTTCTAACCAACTCTCTCTTACAGTATTTATTTTGTTCCTTCGCCCTGTGCCTCTCTACTCCCCTCTATTATTTCTCTGCTTCTCGGTGTTATCAATAGACATTAGTTTCAAGAGTGTGATGTCAGTCAGGGGTGTCAGTAATAGATTAAAACAGAGAGGTGTAGAGCACAGAAAGCTATTGATCTGATGGAGTCAGATCTGCTCAGCTTAGCGCTCGAGTGCATCCTCCACAGTGTGTGTGTGTATGTGTGTGCTTTTGCCCAAAATCCACTAAAGTTTGTGTAAAGTAAAAAGTACAAAATCTGCTTATTTTTATTTTTGTTTTTACATTTTGGTACTTTTATGATAAGAACATAAAAAACATAGCATTATCAAAAGTTTACTTCTATAAAACAATGTTTCTGTGTGGCTTTAAATAAAGTGCAACTTCAATATCAGTTAAATAAAGTTATTTGTAAACTCAATTTTGAGATAATTTCAGGTGGGGGTAGATTAGGTTACAATAATGATTTGAAAACTTCAGACATAAATGAAATCTGATGTGAATAAACAAATATGATGCTATATTTAATTCCTCTCCTGTGGTGGTCCTTTTCTCTTCCCCCCACAGAAGTCAATAAAGATCTCCACCATCTCTGTAAACTGTATTGATAAACCTTAGCAGTACAAATGATTTTTGCTTGGTCCCAGTTTAGGAGATATTGATCATGCTGTCTTTTAGCAGACACTTAAAGAAAACATGGAATATTAGTTTTGCTTCTCCATCTGCTTCTTCAGGTTCAGTCTGCCTGTGAATGAAGGCCACCAGCTCAATCATGATGCATCTGGGGAAAAGGGAAGGAGGAGCTTTGCCCCCTTCCTTCATTATCGCCACTGAGGTGCCCTTGAACAAAGCTTTTAACCCCCTGCCTGCACAGGATCAATTTGTGGTTGTACTGGGAAGCTTCCAAGGGTGAATGTGTGTAACTGTGTGAGTTCCTGAAAAACATAACCGGGATCAGTGAAAAAGAAAGATGATATAAATATGTCAACAAACCAAAAGTCATTCAAGACCTTTAATACAGTGTATACAAATGTTAAACTACCAGAGGCTTATAAGCATCATACACAAATATAATGTTTAACTTACCAAACATGTATGTAAACATATTTTTGATGCGCCTACAGCTCTTTTTAAAAAACAAGCTGATTTAGCTATGATGCATGAGACAGTTTTGTTACTCGCCAGCTATTATCAAGCTAATTTACAAGACAGCTGGACAGGAAGTTCATATCCTGCTGGAAACCAGTCAAGCTCAGATAATCAAATATAACACTACTGCTTTCAGAATAATTTGACTTGAAAACAGCATACTTTAGTGAGAAAATTCCAGCTCTTCCTGCAGGAAACCTCAAATGAGTGTCGAGCAGCAGGACGGGGAGAGAACGACAGCCGTGCTTGTGAGTCACGAACACCAACAGGCTGCAGGGAGGTCACGTCAGACATAAGATCCATATTTTTCTACCCTGATCACGTCAGGAATTAGCATAGAGTGAAAACCGACTCATGAAGAATTCTCATTCATTCACAATTCTCTCTCTCCTCTCACTCATTAATCAGCCAACTATGAGTCATTGACAGGGTCCTATCTTATTTACCAACTACTTTATTCATATTCTCTACATTGTTTTTGACATAATAAACACGTTCCACCAGAGCTCGTTGGCTGAAATATTAAACTCAGACAAGTGCAAGATTTAGAAAGACGCACTCTCCTCCCAGCGGATGCAGGCCTGTCACGTCACACATTAGTTATATAAAAAAAGGAGGACGTAAAATGAGCACAGACATGAACTCTTTGGAAAATGTCAGTTGGGGTCCCTTTGTAGCTCGAGGAAAGAAGGTGCGACTAAAGGTCTGAGGAGAAGCGCTTTGATCAACGGGTGTTGAAAAATCTCATTCAGCCGTGTCGTCAATGTCTGAGTGTGGAGAGGCTGCAGAGGCTGCTGCAGAACTGGGGGAAGATAGTTGCAGGAAAGATTTAAGATGGGTGATTTTTTTTTATTTTTTTATGGCTGCTACGGCGTAAAAACTATGGGAGTATATATGAGCACTGCGGCTATACCAGGCTGCATGTGTAGAGGGAAGAGGAGGGAGATGAGAGATGTGTGAATCGTACGTGAGGTAAAAAAAACAAGGAGTGGTATTCGATAGAGAAACAGTTGGTAGCCTGAAGCAAGTCTGCGTTTATGAACAAAAAAGGATCAATCTCCTTTCTTTGTTATTGCTTTTACTTCATCTGTTTTATTCACTAAGGCGCATTGCGTCTGTCGCTCTCTTGTGCCTCGACGTCCCTCACAGCACTTTTGCTAAGTGAAGTTTAGTCTGTGAGAGTCCCAAGTCATGAGAGAGAGAGAGAGAATTAGAAGAAAATCTACAGTGATGAGAAATAATGTCGAGGTATGTCAATTATTGTCCATGATCAAGGTCCAGTGTTGCTCAGGGACAGTAGGAGAGGGCGCCCACTCTCCTGCTTTCTTCTTTGTATTTTCATTGAACCGCGAGCCATTTCTGTCCTTCAGGCTTCCTCTCACACACTTGATGAGTTTCAGTTTTTCTTTCACCTTTTTGAATTTATCCTGGCAGATTATACAGAGCACTATACAGGCTCTTTTCATCTCCAACGTGCTTGAAATACACAAAGGTTTTCACATTCATCCTTGGAGCTGCAAAGTTTGTCCAATCTTATAATCAGCAACTTCGCTGGAGTCTCATGCTCAAGGAAAGAAGTTGAGGTATGGCACTTTACTCCCCTTGTTTCAAACAAACTATCAGTCAAAGTTTAGTTGACAGGGTTGAAAAAAAACCCTTCAACCTTTAGCCTACCTGTGATCAAAGGCTGCGTAAGTAAATTAACTTTGGAAGGACATGCGATTAATGAAATTGTATCGATTCCTTAAGTGAAGCTAAGCTAAATCTTTCCTCCCTGTCCTTCCACTTAATGCATGACAGGAATCAATACTGTTGAATTAATCTTGAGACATGTTAAAGCTTTCCTAAAGAATAGACGGATGAGGTTGATATATAGGGAGCATTTTGCTGAGGATTATCTTACTTCAATCCCCGAAAAAAAAATGTCTTGCATTTAAATTTTCGGAAATTCAAACATGCCTTTGATATGATATGTGGAATTAAACAGCTGAGTTTCAAACCGCTCAATTATAAGAACAAACAAAACGTCTTCTCTGGTGAGAGACCGTTAATGAGACCAAGAAGTAATAAAAGAAAGAAATGAAAGAAGAAAGAAACCTTAGAAGTGGCTGCACGAAGTTCATTTGACTCTGCTGTAATTACTGAGAGTCTGCAAAAATATTAAATGTCAAAAAAAAGGAACCAGTACCAGAATATCTGCCTCAAACCAAACTATGTCTCCATCTCTCGTGATAATAAAGTTAACCCAGTCTTGAACATTCATTGACCTTCATCAGAACCGTCGAGTGGCATTAAAATCTTAATAAATGTTCCCATTTTAGAAGCTGGACTTGTTTATCCAGATGGAAAATATTTTTTGCTGAGATACGTTCTGGAGAGAGCGGTGAGCATCCACAGGGGTGTCGAGTCCTGCTGGTGTCCTTGAAGACAAACCTGGAAAACAGCAAAGACAACCAGAACACTCTGGTTGTTTTGTAAAGTAAATAACTGTTCAAAATGGAAATAATGAGTCAAAATTAACCATTAATTTATTTAACTTTTCTTTTTTTTAATGGGGATGGAAAGGGGTGCAACTTTGCTTAACTCAAAAGCCAAAACGCCAGAATAAATGTTGGCACTGTAAATTTTTTGGAAACTCTATGTTCTTTATGTTGCAGCTTTAACATTTTGTTTTGTAAAAAATTAGAAGCTCTGGATAGAATTCCGCACAGAAAACATTTGGTTAGTGTCGGGAATAGATTGTGTTTTGTCTTGAAATGCCTCCTTTGGTCACAACAGACACGACCGGAGATGTCACAAGGTCTCACTTAAAACTCACAAACACAACTGGAAATTGTCCCAATGGTCCCCTTAAAAATAATAAATGGTGTCTTACTACAAATATGAAAATGCGGTCCCGTACTTCAGTCACTGCCTTGAGATCCATCTGACTTCCTCAACCATCCCAACAATCTCCTGATGTTAAAGTCAGGTCATAAACATGTAATGTGAATATGATCAGACACGTATCGTAAAAATGGCATGTACACACTTACAAATTCAGCAGTTTGAGCTCTTTATGTCCCAATAATTCTATATTTTAGTTTCAGCAGTCATTTTGGATGCACTGCTGCAGGATACCGAAACATACATCGTGCTCATAATCTCAGTCGGGTCAGTCAGTTCACGTCCTCGGCAGACGTAAGGTTGCGTGCTTGTGTGTATGCAGGTGTGGCCTTGTGTGAGTTTCCACTCTTCAGCATTGTCCCAGTCTGAGTCCCCTTATCTCGGTCTTTGATGAGTCAGCATCAGACACACTGAAGTAGACACCGTCTGGCTGGCCCACTGCTTGTTGCTCCTCTTGTTTCCATCCCTCCTCCTTTTAGAAAGAAGCAGAAGAAGAAATTGCAGTGTTGTCATTTTATCTGTTGGAGCTGGTTAGAAATCTACATTTAGGACAATCTGGAGCGATTTGCTTTCCTTTCCTTTCCTTTCCTTTCCTTTCCTTTGTTTCCAGCAGACTATTTCTGTATATTTGCCCGTGTCTATCCATCTGTCTGAATCTGTTGAATCAGAGAGCTTACACAACATCAAAGCACCTATCAGCACATTTGAGACCTCCAAATCTCATGTGCTTTGCATTTAAAGCTGCTTGCTCTTTGACTAGGGTTATTTTACTCAATTCCTCTTGAGTTTTACTGATTGTTCCCCCCTAAAATACACTAAAAAAAAATTCTCAAATTTACAATTTAAATGATGCCCTCATGTTAATAAAAAAATACCCTCTTGGATGCCCCTTTGGTGGATAAAACATTATAAAGTGCCGTCTTGGGAAGTGTGGTAAAGTGCCTTTTCAATACTGTACACATGTCATGACTTTCTGCAGGCTGGTGCCCCATTTTATTTTTTCCGCCCTGGCCCTTAAACATCCTGAGTCCACCACTGGCCCTGACAGTTTTCCTGTGGCCCTCACAAAACCATGTCCAAGAAAAATTGTCGAGAAAGGCTGAGAAATATGAGCGAAGGTTGAAGTGGAATAGACTTTTTTATTAAAGCAAATTACAGCGAGGTGATGAAGGATGTGGTGACATTTTTAGTGCCGTGTCAATGTCACTGCTGCCACCGCAGGACTGTGAAACATCTCCAGCAGAGCCAGACAGACAGACAGTCTGAGAGAGTCAGTTAAGGAACAAGAAAACTTCAAAGTAGCAGATTCAATGTTTTGTCTGAACCTGGACAATATTGCACCTGCAGCTTTTAACAAAATCATTAAAGCTTTTGTCAGAGTGGAGCAACAGGGAATGATTTGGAGTGTGTCGGTTAAAGATGGAGTAATTAATCACTTCGTATGCCAAGATGTTGTTTTCATGTCATGCCAGATTTGAAAAAGGCTGGATCCCACTGCGAGATCAGCCGCCTGTAATATGAAGTTTCTGTTTCAGTGTTGTCGTATCCCCAGAACAGTTGTAGCTGAGTTTTGCTTCCAGCTGGTAACAAAGCCAACAGCTAAACTTAAAATTAAAATGAAATTTCCCTCTTGGTGTAAGTGTATGTGTTAGACAGGCGTTAAAAAGTTGTTGTTTTTTACATAATTCTTGACCTTTCTCTACTCACTCGTGGCTGCTTAGAGGAGAAGCAGATGCAAACGTGTGGTCGGGTCGTTCAAGGAGCCCTGACAAACCACCAGAGACACCTCGTAAGTACGATCTAATCGCAAAGTGTTGACAGTTCACACACCTACACGCATGAAAAGGTCAGCAGTGCTCCTGGTGTGAAACATAAGCTCACACACATGCTGAGTGCATCGACACAGGTCCACTACCTGTCACAGATTCCACTGCGTGTTTGTAGGCCCGGACACTCTCCGAACACTAACACACTTTTCCGGGGCGTGTTATCCACACCTCTTTCACGCTGCACGGGGATCCCGGATATGCGTGTCATGCGGGAAAAAAGCTGTGGCTTGAACAGGCTTAACATGTGAAAAACATGAGAGCAAACCTGCCAGGGAGTGTTCTCGCAGTGCTTTGAAGGTGTTATGTGACTCAAGGTGATTCGGTTTATCCTCTAAGACACCTTCACAGCATCCTTTCTCTATCGAACATTTTGCCCCAAGAAATACTTATACCTTTTTTCTTTTTAATCAAAAGTCCAAATTAATATTAAACCATAATTAATAAATGTTGTAAATCCTTCCACCTTGGCAGGGATGTGATTTGCATATCATACCTGCAGTGTGCAATTAAGTTTCAATGACATCAAGGATAATTCAGTCCTTCAAACTCAACCAGCCCAACAGAGACATAATGAATTTAAATGTATCATGTTGCCACTGATCATTCCTTATTGGGTAATTACTGCAACCGTCTGCCAACTATTACCAGTGTTTTTACTTAAAGGGATATTCTGGTGTAAATTTAATCCATGGTCTAACACACCGTGACACCGAGTAAGACCCTCCTCAAGAGATCAAGTTTTCCAACCGCTAGCTTATGTAGTTTTAGCAACCTCAGAAAAGACCGCACGATAACAATACACTGCAGTCTATGCCTTCAACCAAGAAACCGCCATCAAAAAGCCACTCATAGCCACAAATAATACTCAGAACAGCACCAAACTTCAGCAACAGTACAAATAGGGTCCCAGCACATAGTTCGAGGCATCAAACATCTGCTAGCTTTGCTGGATTTCTACTGAAAAGACAACACGGCTCACCACTCTCCTGCAGCAGCTTGGTCTTTGTGGGGGAGCCCTGACGAGTCGATTACTAACCTGATCTCTCGAGGGGGGATCTTACTCGGTGTCACGGTGTGTTAGACCATGGATTAAACTTACACCGGAATATCCCTTTAAGAGAATTTAGTGTCAGGCCTGTCTTGTGACTAATATCTGATGGTCGAAACTGTCAGAAACCTTATTTGAATATAATTATGGGGTAATTGTTGATTGCATAATGTAATGGCTATAGAATAAAGAAACCATCTGCATTTAGATTGGTTCCCTGTAAACCTCGCCTTCACTCCATTATTCTGTCTGCCACTCTTGAGAAAATGAAGGCTGACTGGCGATTTTCTCAGCCTGCCACCATTTGAATAAACTCTTGTTTTGTCTTGTGTTGTTGGTAGGTATAACTCTGAGGAAAATGTAAAGTGATCCGACTGTCTTTGCAACAACGTCTGCAACAATAACGCTGCTTGGAAACACTGGGGGATGGTCTGTTTCCACTTTGAAAGGGTTCACCTCTGAAAAACCCTGCTGGGCAACTAACAAACATGTATCTGGCCGATGTTTGTCAGCAGGTTGCTACCTTTTTTTTCACTGAAAAATAAGTGCCTGTTGCAGATGAAAACATGGTTTATGAGAGCTGTGAGACTGAGCCAAAGTAGTTAGTGGATAGGCTCACCTATTACTGAAAACTAAAAGTCATCATCTACTTACGGACCTTACTTATTTCTGGAGCCTCACAGCAAAACAATGTAATATCTCCTAAACAACAGATATAAAGGGATTTTTTTTGTGTTAGTGTGAGTAAACAACCAAAAAAAAATAAAATGGCTACATACAGCTCGTCCAGGACAACCCAAGTGTCTGAAGCTCCAAGATCCCAAATCGATCTTGAATAGACATTATTTACACCCAGCCAAGATCTCCACCGTAGCTGCCAAGCTAAAGGCATTAACGCACACAACCGCCTCTGGCCTGAAGGTTGAAAACTGGGTGTACTAGCTTGACTGTGTGTTGAGGGATCTCTGGGACTCTGGATACTTTATTATTTTAGACAAGCTGTATGGAGACATTCTATGTCTTTAATATATATATTACATGTACACCGTCATACTGGCCAATTTTTATTATGAATTAATGGTTAGTGCAGCTATAACATTGGCTTTTTGCCTGAACTGAGCTGAGGCATAATGATGTTGGTGGGGGATAGATCAAATTTAATATATGTCAAATACATATATGTCCTGGGACAGGAGAGAGTTGTCCCTGCTGATTGACTCTCCTTGAGTGGTCCACTGTAGCAGTGAATAAGTGTGATTTAATTATTATGCTGTGATTCATGGCTTGTACTGAACACAGTCAGAGACAATTCAACATGTCATACTGCCGTGAGGAGGGTGTCAGCCTGGGCTCCGTGTGAGCAGCATGTTATCGAGCCCGGCAGTGTCATTTTTCTCTCTCCGAGAGTGTCTGTGTGCTCTGTGTGTCTGGATCGTGCTTCCCAGGAGGCGGGCCTGTTGGCTGGCAGAGCTGCCCTGTTGTCGTCACAGTGCCTGGGGCAGCCTCTGGGACAATCTGGCCTCTCTGGAAGATCCTCTGCTGGAGCGACATCAGAGCTGGCATGCAAGAGGAAAACCAAAGAGCGAGGATGCTTTAAGAACAGCCAGAGCTGTCGAAACAAGACAGGGCTGAGCAATGAAACGGACAGAATCCCAGTTTGCACTGCGTCTTGGTAGAGGCCTGGAAGCACATAAGTCAAACAGTCTCTAAGCAATCTGAAGGGTCAGATATGGTCGAACAATACAGAACACTACGGAGCTACAGAAATGAAACTATTCAGGAACATTTCCTGATTCTTTTGACTGAATGTATTAGTTCTCATTCAAATAGGTAGCTACAAATGCCCTTGAAGGTGCTCCTTGTACAGCCGGTGATATTTGCCTCCAGCTCACACCTGTTGAATCAATCTCAGTTTATCTGATTACAGTGATGAGAGCAATCAAGGTTTTACTCCTGTATTAAAAGAAACTGTCTGGCACTCTTGAATAGGCACCATCTCCACTATGAAAACACCAAACCAAACCTAACAGATGGACCATCAGTATACTTTCACACATGAGAGTGACTTTGGTAATCAAACAGCAATGAAAGTTTAATTGAAGTTTGAAAATGTTTCAGTTATTTTAAGACCTTCACGCCTTTTGCACCTCTAAATGAGTGAGTGTCTTGTAGGTGAGAGCTGGAAGTATTAGTGTTATTCTCCACTGGAGATGTCTTGCACAGATATACACATTAAGATTGTGATAAAAGGGATGTCATATTCTGCTTCAGTCAATATGACCAAGACCTCTGGGAAATAACCGACCTCATAAAAGCCATCTGTTTGTGCTTCCAGTCACCCACGGATTAATGAGATGTAGTAAAACGGCTCATCATTATTGTCTCATTACCACCTCGACTCAACTCAGAAGGAGGCTGCTTGAAATTGTCTGTACCTGCAGGTGTCAGAATGGTTTTCTTGCTTAAATTGTCCTGTGAGTCACATTTGAGTTTCAGTTTCTGTTTTGTTTGTTTGACTTTGGCTTTTAGTGCTCATCCTGTTCATCAAGTGCTCATTTCAAACATCTAACGTTGGGTGAAACAGAAGACAGCTCAAATATAAGTCGATCTCCTGCAGTTGTCTTCAGTGAAATATACCCTCCAGCCCCATCACCAGGATGTATGGATATTTATGCCGTTGGGGGAGCTAGCAGCAAGCAAGCCACATACCACTGTTCAAGGCAGGGTTTCAACATTGTGAGCATGAAACCACTAACAATTTCCAGCCATATTTGTGGCAACAGACCCTGCTAAGTGAAAACATGACCTTTCCCTAACAAGGTACAATGCAATTTATTCGTCAAAGTGAAAGTTTGTAAACACATTCATGCTGTACAAATGACAGAACATGTATGCAGTTATACGTATAGAAATATACATAAAAGACATAATGCATCTTTTGAATCTGCGTCAGGGTGTATGTAAACAACAGCAACAAGATGGTGATGGTAATATGGTCGGCATCTTCAAAAGTTCAACGTATGGGAAAGACTGTCCGTCAACTCTGTGTGAGCAGCAAGCATTGATGTTACAAACACAGAGGCCACCTCTCCTCTCCTTGAACAGCTGAATGTCAATAAATGTAAAGTTTCATATCCGTGGTTTGCTGATGATTGGGTTGCAATTATCTCAGTTGAACAACCCAGACAGGTGTTTTGAGTGTACAATGTGCGTCTCCATTATTCACATTTCAAAGAATGTCCTCATGATAATGTTTACGTCCAATTGGTTATATAGGAGTTTATGACCACTTAAACATTTAAAGGGCTTATCTGAAATCATTACTGCATACAGTTATGTCTGCTTGTTGTTTCAGTGCTCTAAGGAGTTGAAGTTATAATACCAGATGCCCTAATGGAGGTCTACATATCTAAATAAATAGAATAGTCTGCATTATTTATGTTTATTTTATGCTCCTGCGCGATCCTGAGAAATAGATTAAACCTCAGCTGAAGAAGCTGAACTGAAGCTGAGTGGCAATAAATGTTCCCCTTCATTACAGTACGCAGTAATCCAGTTTACTGCAATAATGTCAATTAAAGGTCAGACTACAGCTGTGAATGTTGCATGGTAGAGTTAATGATTTTTGGAGAAGGCGTCTTTATTCATAAACTAAAGCATTTCACACACAAATTAAAGAAAAGAGGAAGAGAAATGTGGTGATCCCAGGAAGTATTTTCTGTGATCCTTTTCAGCATACACACTCCTACTTCAACTCCACTCCACCTCAAGTAGACATCAAATCGAGCAAAGTAAGTAAGAGTGAAGGAGCAAAACAGAAAGGTTAATCAAAAGAAGTTAGGGTTGCTTAGGTTAGCTTCTCTCACCATAAAGTACCATAGTAGTAATAAGGACCTTTCTCTACACATAAAATGTATTTGAATAGAATAATAGTGTCCCTCACCAGAAGGAAAGTCAGTGATTTTCTTGTTGTTTTCACACGCAGTGCTTTTGTGTTGTTATTTCCTGGAAAACAAAAGCTTCTATTAAATGAACTGACACTGAACGGATGTGTGATAAAAGAGAAACAGGTACGAAGAAGTGGGAAGAAGCAGAGGAGATTAGAATCTGCATCTGTCAGACGGACAAGACAAAGGCTTCACTGTGGGAGATCACACACTGACTCCCTGAGTCACCGCATGCCCTGCGCGCGCACACACACACACACACACACACACACCACACACACCACACACACACACACACACACACACACACACCCTGAGGTCACAGCCCATATTTACTAAGCCTCATCAGCAGAGTAGTAGTATAGGGGGCGGTTTGTATGTGATTCGATGCGTGTGTGTATCTGGGCTGGTAGCACATTTGATGGAAAATGCACATAGCCTATGTCATTTTGACCACACACTCTCTCTCACACACACACCACACACACGCATATACACACACAATGCTGCAGGCTAGACTTTCTGAGCTGACTAACTTTGGCTTGTCACAGTTGCTGTTAGCATGAGCAGAGGATCCGCTCAGGAACTGCTCACACACAGGCTACGACTTACATGACATTGGCTTTAACGTGATGTCAAATTGTGTGCGTGTGTGTGTGCATGTGTGTTTCTGTGTTAAACCATCCTAACACGAGACAATGACGATGATTGGGTTAGAGTGGACAGCCACACACACACACACACACACACACGGTCGCACTGTGACAGACATTCGTACATACTCCCCCATGTACAACACTCCCCTCGTCATTCATACACATGAATAATATGTTACTATATCAAACATTTGCCTGCAGAGGCCATAATCCTGACATCACAGTTGATTCTCCAGAGGTTTAAGTGCAGATGTAGATGCGCAGGCAGGCAGTATTTTCTCACAACATGCAGTTGTGAAGTAGGAGACACTCATCACGCATTTGAGGCAGAGCTGCATGATTCACATTCATCATGGTGGAGATATCACCGATGTGACAAAACGACGACAGCCATGGTTCAGAGATTCTTTGGGTTTATGAATGCTTTTCACTTCGATCACTCGTCCCTCATTTGTCAAATGTGGGATTTGCTTTGCTTGCCATTTCTTTGGGTTTGGTCGTCTGTATACTTAGATAAAGTGCGTCACTGCAGCTACAGCTTGCAATGTTTAGTGTGAACCACATGACAACCATTTACTGTTATCATTGTTATTTTGATTTAGATGGAGAGGGCTGGAAGTCTATATAAAAAGTAAAGGATAATGTGTAAAGGAAAGTCAGAAGGACTCATTCTCTGGGGAACATGTGTTGGTACAAAAATGTGATTATCTCAAAAGTATGAAGCTGCCACAAAGAAAATAAAAAAAACCTGAGGTGCTTCATGCAGCTTTTATACAGGCGGGCAGTGGAAGCACAGGAGAGTAATTCTACTGCGGCCACTTCTTCCAACTGGTGAAAATGGCTGCCAGCTGATGAAACCTTTACCCAGGAGGAATTTAATATCAAACAAATATCTTAAGGAGCAAAGGCCACAGACAGATATTTCTCAGACAACGCAGGCAGACTGACCTCAGCAAATAAAAATCTGACTAACACCACAGCAGAAGTGTTTGCACTGATGAGGTTAGTAATGTCTCGGTGCTGATACGCTGCACCATCACATTACCTCCCACACAGCCAGACAGGCAGTCAGCCCTTTGGTCACTTCAACCAAAGGACTGTTGCAGTTGCAGCAGGAAGCCCACTAACACAGCAGCCAAATACTGGACAGTTCACTTCCAGTGATTCACACTGCTACAACTTCATTAATTAAGAATAGTGTTTAGTCACCTCTGAAGTAAAATCTTCTATTCCAGACACGGAGAGGTTTAGCCCTCATGGGAACATTTGTTTGTTAAAAAGAAAATGTTGACTACTGTTTAGTTGTGGCTGTGACTGTGTGTTGAAGGGACATGGGCAAGACACCAAACCCCAAATTGGTTAGGATGATGGTTCCAACAGTGTGTGAGTGTGTTACTGGGCCGCAGAGAGGCTTTTTGGATGGGAAGTGCTCTATTACCCCTGATGAGAAGGAGCTGGTTGGTACCTTGCATGGCAGCCTCTGCCGTTAATGTATGAGCATGGATAAATGTGCCATATGTTGTATTTTGTTTGTTTATCCATTGCTGAATACATTTAGCCAAATGTATTTTCAAATTCAGAAGGATTCGTAATGCTTGCTCAATATTTGTGGACTGAAGTTAATTCAAATTGGCTAGTACTCCTCAACGTTGGCAAAATTCTGATTTGAAATAGATTCATTTTTACTTTTTCTACCTATCTCGCAAATCTATCATGACAGGCTTCAAGCTATATGCGCTTGTGGTCGAGCAGAGAGTTGTGTAACCAATCAACATCAATTCTGGTAGTTAAGACTGGGGGATAGGTGTGATGACCGGCGAGACAAGTAACTGTAATTTCCAAACTGAACAGGTCTAGATCAGGCTTCTTGTATTTACAGAGACCCAACGCTTCCCCCAAGATCAACCACTTGGTAAGAAAGTGGTAAGAAAAACTGCCTTTGAACAGGAAGAAACCTCAAGCAGAACCGAAGTCAATCGTGGGCACCGGTCTACCTAAATCGGCTGAAAAATAGTTAATCTAATCCCCTGCCAAATATTTTTTGGAAGTGCCTGACCTTTCCCAAACAGTTTCCAAGGACAACCCCCCAGATGGTGATTGTGTTAAACAAAGCACCTGTACTGTTAGGTTAGGCCTGGAAGAGTCCAATGAGTCGACACCGCTCTCATGGCTGTCAATGGAATATCAAGCTACAGAGACCATTAACTCATCTTAACACAGCAGAGAGAAAAGGGCTAGCCTGAAGAGTCTCTCAAAATTCGAAAATTAAAAAGCCCGACATCTCTAAACCTAAAAAATGAACACATTAAACCTTGTTTGCTTAGAACTGTGTATCCTTAAAGAAACACACAGCTATCAGAGTAGCTTCAGGCAACACATTGGGAGTTTAAATCATGGTCAGTTGTTTGTAGAGATTCAAATATATGGTTATTTAGTGCACCGCAATGAACCAATTTGCAGATGTAACTGAACACTCTGTACCTTATCCCGCAATTCCCATCGGTTCATATCATTATTTCAACCTGTCTGTAAAACAGACAGAGTGAAAACAGAGTGATAAATGATACATGCTGTTCCTTTTTGGGGGCGATCTGCCCTCCATAATGAATCAGCTTTTTGCTTTTTGTAAGCCAGTTACATAAGATAACAAGTATGCCTGTAGTAAATTAGGTTGTTTGGACAGTTGGGGCAAAAAAAAAGCTGATCTACCAAATGGCACAAAATCAAATACATCTGATATGTAATTAAACAGAACATGTAACTAACTGGGTAAAAATGTGTATTAAATGGGGAAATATTTAGAGATGACCTTATAAAACTTTTGTTGATTCTTGCATTCAAGCCTTTCAATTCAATTCAATTCAATTCAATTCAGCTTTATTGGCATGAATGTTACGAGAACTATGTTGCCAAAGCATCAAGAATCAGTTAAACAAAACAACAAATACAATTCGTAGGTTAAAATACAATAAGTGAAATGAAACTTAAAAATTAAAGACAATAATGTGTGTGTGGAAGGATTAATAAGATCATTAGGCAATTACAAGTTGTCATATACAATGAAAAACATATATATACATATAGTTCATATTAAATGATGATCAGCATTCATGGGTTTCTCTAGCATCATGGCAAAGTGTTACATATTGTGCTGCTAATTTTATAAATTGTGGAACTTCTCTCAGACATACTTTTAACAGTTCATCACATTTTGTTGTTCAAGCCTTTCTTTCTCAGTGCGTTCGCCTGGAGGCTGTTATCTCAGTCATGCCCTCCATGGATCAGTTAGATCAGGGTTAACTGATACAACTGTAACGTTAACCCTGCAACGTGTGAGCTAATTCTGCCCCCAAACGAGAGTAATGCCAGCCTCAGGCTAAAGTCAGTGTTAGTCACTGTTAACGCAGTATGCCAGGGGCAAAGAGCTTTTCAGAATGAAGTTGCCTCATGGCGATAATCTGCTGGAGGAAGTGATGCGTTTGTCTTATTTCCTGTTTGTTTATGATTTCTAGGAACCAGAAAACATCGACTGGTACCACTGTCTGTATGTTCACCGTGTGGGTTAGGTCACTACGTTTGTAAACACTACAAGATATATGACTCGAACACAAAGGCATCGGTAACACTAGTCTCCTCTTTGATGTATAGCTCAACGCTACACCGAGCTTAATGCAAATAACATGTTAATCCCTGGGGACCGGCGTCGGAGCTAACAGAGCACACAATAGCTGTCAAAGGAAGACACACATGCTGAACATGTGTGTGTGTCAATAAATGGGTTTTGTGTTTCCGCTTGTGTGTTTTTGCTATTTGTGTATGTTTATCAAGATGCAGACAGGCTGTTTGAGTATTTTCTGTGTGATGTATGAGGGGGAGACTGGTTCTGTCAGCTGTGAAAATGAATGTACGTTTGGGCTTTCAGTCTTTCTGCCATGCGTAAAGTGAGCAGCAAAATTGGCTGATTTGTTTGTGTGTTTTGCAGTGTGAGATGTGCTGTGTGTGCGGTGCATACGTTGCATAATGTGGAAAGCATTATGTACGCTGCAAAACTGGCAACTGTGATCTATACCGGATATGTGTGCATGTATACAAATGGTAACAATTGTTGACATTGCATTTTACAATATAATTTTATGTTAATCGAATCTGTGTGTGTGATTTTCTTTTGCTTGCGAGGAAACATTTGCATTGAAAGATCTGTCAGTACGAGGTCGTTTGATGTGTCAAGGCTTGTTGAGAAAACAGGATAAACCGAGAAAAAGTTTAACAATTAGAGAAGTAAACATTATGGACAGACTGCTCCATGTAAAACAGTTCTTTCTCTATCCCAGTCTGTTAGACTCAGCCCACTACATGTTGTGTTTAATACCATCTGAGGGTCGGACTGTTGCTGACAGCTTAGAGCCAGTTGGGGGGCATCAAACTGTTTTCTTCTGCCTTCATCATATCTCCCTCCCTAAATCCTGGGATAGAAGGAAGGTTCGGAAAGAAGTCTTCCGGGCAGTTGGACAGAGTTTGGAGAGGTCACATAATCCCAGTCTAAGACTTTTCTAAGTTTTCTGCCTATGATGAGATGAGTAAGGAAGTTTATCTGTTAAAAAAACTGTGGAAGCAGAAGAAGGCTGCGCCTGGTGGCTCACTGTTAGAGTGGCTAACTTTAATGCAAAGCCACTTTTTTCAACTATAATTCTACATTTGGCCCTGATTGACACATTGTGAGTAGTAACAGCAATTTTGATTGAAAATGAGCATGACCCAAAAACGAAAATATGGTAAATCTTAAAAATGCCTCTTTCGTTGTAATTATGCTTTTACACATTTGACTCATAAACATTCACAAAAAAAGCCTAGGTTGCATTTTGGCAAGAGTTTCACTTTAAGCATGTAGCCCTGTTGTAATAGAAATGCAAATCCCTGCTGCACTGAAGTCAGTGCGAGTCAGGCTGATCCAGCACATGTGTATGAAAAAACCCCAACTGTGGATAGTCAGCTGCATCAAGAGACAGAAGTCAAATCTAAAACAGCTTAGTGCCTTACACCTAGAAAGTAATTAAACCCGTGTATCTATTAAGATTCTCAGTCATCCAACTCATTGGATATCTAGAAGTGCTGAGTCCAAGGAATTGGCTGTTTTGTATTTTGCCTTTTCAACCAGGAGGATTCATCTGGAGCCATTAACATGCCAGAGACTCCCAACCATTCAACAGAACAGATGAGACCCGGTGGAGGAGTAGAAAAACGTATTTACAACCCAACAGCATGTCCATTCAGCTTTGACTTAGCACTTTAAGATCACTTAAACCCTTGTGATTACCCGTCACGACCATTGCTCACTTGAGTATCTTTAAACGAGGTTCACTCACCCAGCAAGAATGAACAAAGTGGCAGAGTTCAGCTTTATTTTCTTTTAACTGACAGTTGACACATGATTCACCTTTTTTGTCACGGCTTTTCTCATATAGAAACCATAACATTTGGAGCCTTGTTTGATGAGAGAAACAATCTTTTCATGCACAGACAAAATTGCCAACAGGCGGCTTGCCCTTGCAATAATCCTGTCCTGTACTTTGAAGCCATTATTTTATACGCCGTCATCATGTGGAAAGATTGAGTATGAAAAGGCGTGAAGGAAGAGGCTTATGTTTAAGCTGTCAGATACAGAAGGTTGGTGAGAATGATGGTGAATGTAGCAGCATCAGGAGATGAAGGCTGTGACAATGAAGTAGTAAGACACATTCACTGAGCTTAAGACCGACACAAAGAGGGAGGAGCACTTAAAAATACAAATGTATGTATAACCAACAAAGCAGTACAGTACAGAACTTGTGCACAGAAACAAGTTAATAATCTCAAGGTTAAAAACACAAAAATTGTTCTCAGTTTGTGTCTCACGTTGAATGAAAAATCCAGAGAAGAAAAGGACATTTTCCAACGATGCCCAAAATCTAACATTAGCAGATTCTGCTGATCTATTCATCTTCATTTCCTCTTTTTCCTTTTTTCTTGTAGTTTGTTTCTGTGTCCTCTCTGCCCCCGTCCCCTCCTCCTTTCTCATCTCAAATCTCCCCCTCTGATACTGTCATTTCACCCTTATCTCTATTAGGGTGCTTTGAAAACAACGTAATCATTGTGATAGACAGCAGGAATTGTTTGAACCATGTATTCACTATGGTGATGATGGCACAGTCCCTGCAGAGGCTAATTTATAAGCACAAAACTCTGCAATTTCTAACGCTGTATACACTCTTGCTCTGCTGAACATACACGATGGGAAGCATGTTGCGTTCAAGGCCAAGGCCACACAGCATGTGGGACAGTCTGTGTGTGGGAAGGTGTGGGAGAGGAGATACGGCAGGCATGATGAATGCCCGGGCATAAAAATATATATATATTCACTCCCAACCTTGACTACACACACACACACACACACACACACACACTATTCACCGGCATTAATAAATATAAAATTCTTGCCCATGAATACAAGGGTGAAGTTTACCTTCGTTTAACGGTTTTGTCAATTAGAGCACAGACCCTTATCTCCCTGTGCATGTTTGCAGACTTCAGCATTATGCAAATGAGCAACAATGTGTCCAAATGAAGTGCAGATGTATTCACCTTCTGTTGATCCGAGTGGCAGCCGAACAGCAAACCAATCTGATCCCCGAGAACCACAGTCCAGCTGTCGGAGAGCTGTTACAGACTCAAACCAAGGGCATGCAAAAAGCTTGCTGTTTCCAGGCAACAGCACACACATCCACGCAGCATCGCCACACACACACACACACACACACACACACACACACATACACACTATGAAACCATCGGCGAACAAAGCCATGATCACTGACGACGTTTGAAATTATTCTGAGTGCTGCATATTTTTCTAAGAGCATATTACTTTTCTCCCTGCCTCGAAGCTCACAGCAGACAGGGGAGTCGTAGGTATCGCAGGTAAAACTCTCAAAGAACCAGGAATGTGCTGACCTCCAAACCCCCAAAGAGAACAACACGAGATCTTCCCCCTGGGGACTCCACACCGCCACTGAGCTGGTCCAGTTCAACAAAAGTCTGACATGTGCAGAAAAGAGACACTTCTCTGTATCTCTGTGTTTCTCTGGCTGTCCACTGAAGAGGCAGGAGGGAAAATATTCACATGTATTTTATTCCTGCCCTTCTGGCAAAAGCATACCCTGCAGTCACTGCAGTCCTCTGAGAGTTTCCTTTCCAACAGCCAGAAACTCTGAACTGTCACAGCTCTGAATGTTACCATACTGATGTTCTTATCTAAATGGAGTTTGGTGACCCAGACGACTCAAAAGAAGGTGCTGCTCAGACTGGAGCTCTTCACTTTAGAGGGGACAGTCTGAGCGGTCGTCCTCATTTAGGCATTCTTCTTTTAGCTTTTAGGATCTACTTTATGGTTATTTGAATGTTGTTTATTACATTGCATGCAAGGCCTGTAAGGCACATCGTAAATCTAACACACTCTTATACCACGATGTGTGAATAGGCCAGATTACCAGTGAGTCTCGTATTATCGCTGTTTGGTTGGGTTTAGGCAAAAAATCAACTTGCTACATCTATCTTAGACAATGGAGTCTTGATACTTCGGTATTTTTTGCACGATGGCAGCGGGGTGAACAGACTATAACTGGGGTGGGTGTCCTCTTTTAGTATTTGCTGCTCCACGAGACATCTCATTTCCAGATGTCACTATGTTATTAGATTTAAAAAAAACTCACTGTTGACTTCTGGTTTCGCACTGAATACGAGCAGCTGTCTGTTGAGTGAAGTTTCTGTACACGTTTAACCTGATGCTCCATCCCTTTCCCCTTCTCCCTATGCAGACTTTTTTTGCACTTTAAACTACTTTGCCTTACTTCCTCCGTTGCAGCCATAATAATTACTGCAGCTGCTCGAGATTTCTACAAGAATCATAAATACGAGCTGTAATAAGCTGCGGTCACCGTCGACCTTATGGTTGTTTTATCCGATGAGGACGGGCTGCTGAAATAACATCTCTATGTCATCGGGGTGGACACAGAACTGGTCAGACACTTTTAGGGGCTGTGTTTAGTTTCTCTCCATTGCTGCCCTGATGCAAATGTCACACAGACCAGTGAGCCGCGTGTGCGTTGAGAATATGTGATTTTCCAAACAGGCAAAAACGAAACTTGCTTTTGTGCAAAGTGTGTCAATGGAGTATCTATAGTACAAGGGTTATTCAGGTGTCAGGTTCAGATGCAATTCAATGATTTACTCTCCTGCTGTGTAGCTCTGCGTACCCTGCTGGGTAACGTTTTCAAAATGTGCCAAAATATGTTGAGTGTATTGAACTGTGAACATTGAATTGTCCGTGTAACTGACTGCAGCTCACTGTATCACTTCAGCCATTGTTTTGTTTGTTATTTCATTGCTATTGATCCAGTTTCTCACACATTTCCTGCTCTCAAGAGTGACTATTAGGAGAAAGCGCCAGAACAGGAAGTCTGGACACTGAGATACCTGCCTTGAAAGGGGAAGCAAGTGTTTACATAAATAAGTGTGTACTTTCCATTAGTTTGAAACACAAGCCCTGTCCATGCATGATTCCAGACCATCATATCGGGAAGTGGAGGGGAGGGGATGCTAGTGGAGTTACTGGATGCTTGATATTTTTTGAGCAGGCCTCTGGGTAATTTCCAGACTTGTTTTGTGGCGACAAGAACCTGATATATTTGACAGGAAGTTTCAACATCTCCAGCTGTGTCTGTAATGAGAAAACCAGGTATTTTTAAACAAGACTTCAGACATTTCCAGTCAGGATTTAGGCGACCAAACCAGGTATTTTAAGCCAAAACACAATCTTCTCATTACTCTAACCAAGTGGTTCTTGTGTCTAAACCTAATTAAACCTGAAGAAATGTAGTTTTGACATGTAGGCTATGTATGGAAAACTTAGAGGAGGGTTACCAAAGGATGTTGGTACTGGACGTTGCAGGAAGAACTGTAGATACTGTAGTATGTAATCGACCAAACCCTGCACTCAAAGGAGGTGCACCTTTTCATGTTCTCCTCTTTATCTGAAATGCCACTGCACTGAAAAAAAAAACAAAAAACAGACAGGTGTGAATCTAAATGTGACAGCAAAGCGAGAAAATACAAGACAGGAGAGACAGATAAAAGAACACCAAAGAGAAAAAAAGAGAAAAGACTTCACTTTAACTCATAACACAAACTGAATAGAAGAAGATTATTGGAAGTTTCCAAATTGCTGCCCTGTATTCACAATACACACAGTCACCACAATCAAGTGACACCCACACTGCCCTTTCTTTATGACATGGCCTTTATAAGGATGAGTCAGTGTGTGTTCTCGTATTATCTTCTTAGGACCTTTCAAAGGAGGACATTTTACTAAGTGAGGATATGCTGTCCAGTTCTCAGTTGATTATGGTCCTTTAAATGGCTCGGAAAAGGTGGCGGTTTGGGATATAATGGTGAAAACTTTCATCTGAGAAACAACATAACAGAGAAGCCTTTACTGTTACATAAACGGAACATGGAGTTTTAAAGTGCGACTGACGTCGGCTGTGTAAGAAACCTACCTTTGTTTTACATTTCACTGAGATGATTTCACACACAACAACAGCCTCTTTATTTTAATCATTTATTCATTTATTTTCACAAATAACTGAATTCAACAGTTGCATAAATGTCTCTTTCGTAACAGCATGAGCCAAGCTGAAGGCAATGTTTTCTTTTTGTAGTACAGCAAGCAAAAAGGCAGCCAGGCAGTCCTTCAGGGCCCGTGTCCACATAACGTTTTCTTTCAGGCAGAAATGCGCTGGCGGGTCTGGGATGATGATGATGATATTTGTTTTTTTATTTGACATTGAGACATCAGAACAGGGAGGATCAGGCTGCATGAAATGATCCAACCAGAAGAAGAGCGACGGTGGCGTCACCAGCATCCTGCTGCAGCAGACACACGCTGCTCCTTGAGAACAAGTGAAAAAAGACGCCTGTGCTCGGAAAAAAATAAACAATGTGGATACGAATCTGTCTTTTGCATGGTAACAGGACGCTAATCCACACCTCGAAAGTCTTGAAAGTGCCACCACTGCTCAGTTATCATGATAATTTGCTACTTAATGACAGTTCAATCAAGCACAGGAAGTCACACCCATAACCTTTTCCTAACAAACCTCTATTGGAAACTTGTGGATAAAGGATCTCTGATTACAAACATTGGTCCATATGTATTTGCGTCCCTGTATCCTTCCTTGAACATGTGGTAACCCCAACCAAGATCATGTGTGACTCTAAGTTTGCATGAAATATGTAGCAGGTGACAGTTTGAACACAATCTCAAGTCTTCATGATGTACCTACACGTCTTGCTCGCCCCATGCTCACTATGCATAATAAACAGATTTAATACATGTCAGTAAGTGCATAGACATGGATGAAATGTGACAATTTTCAAATTGCTTTAACACTGCATAAAGGTTTTTTTTTTTTTTTTTTTTTATGCTTGGCTGCTTTAGGGGGGGAACTGATAATGAGAAGCTCAAGGCTTATTGGAAAAACAAAATTGCAGGAGGAGAATTGACGACTCCGTTCCACTCAACATTATTTAAAGCTTCATTCCACCAGAAAGGCTGCAGAAATAATGATGAAAGCATTCTTTGTCTCATGATTATCTCCTTTGTCCTGGTGGAAGAGGAAACTGCTTTAATTGACCAACGTATCAGGATGCACATTCTTTGAAATCGCCAATTTTCACGGGAGGAAATAACTTTGAAATAACGACCTCTCCCTCCCTCTCCCTGCATGCTTCATTACGATGACTACTTGTAAATCTGATTGTGTTAATATAAGAATGTGAACCTGCTGCGACTGTGTGTGTGTGTGTGTGTGTGTCTGCTTATATAGATACATAGACAGACAATTAACAGTGAAGGTCCTATTTCCTGGGAAGCAAAGTTTAGCCATAAGGGCTGTTGTGAGATCTGCAGACACAGAAGGAATAAGAGCTAAATGTTTTGGGTGTAAACACACACACATGCACACATACACACACATGCACACACACACACACACACACCTGCATAAGCGTATAGGATACTTAACAATGGAAAGGAAAGTACACAAAGAAGCATGCTCAACACGCGGATTTACAAAGTAATGATTTTCCCACAGTGTTGTAGGATTAGTAATAAGATTCTGCAGTGATAGCATCTTAGTGCAGGTGGAGGGGAATGAAACTCTCCTGCTTTATGAATAATATCTGGTTTGCAACACTGCAGAAATAAAACAGATATTTTCCTTTTTTTCCAGGCAACAAAACTAGTTAGAGTAACTAAAACAAATAACTGGTAAAAAACTTGCTTCTGCACCACTTGAAGAGGAATTTGGTTTGTCTTTGGTTGGTCATCGGGTTTGTTCCTTTTCAACATGGGGTTTGGGTACAACCCAAATCCAACTTAAAGTGATACTGTGGGTCTTTAGATGTGGATGTTTGAGGTTGTCAGTGTATTACCTGCAATAGAGAGTATTAATTGCTTACCTTGTATCCATGATCCATGTTGCAACATGTCAATTTAGAGTATATAGGCTACAATAAAATATATGATTGAGTATGTGCAGTGTATAAAGCAGAATTATCCATCCAAGATGAAACACCAACATGGATTTATCAATAAACAGCACAAGTTGACATAGTTTTTTAACACCAAGAATGATAAATGTATTGTTTTGACAGTAAGTTCTAACTCAAATGGATGATGTCATTACGATCATTTGATGAACGCTAGAAACACGCAAAATCCACCGGACACAATGTCTTCACTAAGCTTGATATTAAGGACTTTTTTCTACAGAATAACATCGCATAGAAACCATTTCCTTCAGTTTTTCTGTGTGTCTGTCTAATATACAGCAGTAACAGGTCGTAAATATCCAGTGTCCAAAAGCTGCCGACGCAGCCTCACCGATGGATGCTCATATTGTTATCATTATAGTTAGCATTAGTGATCGTTCTCGGTGCAGACGCCCCTTTAGACTGCCGATATTTCAGGGCCATCGTCGGGGACATAAATTCTCACCTGCACAAGCCTCTGTCAGATAAATGATCTATGAGTCCAGCAGACTAGACTAACATTCAGCAAAATAACCTCTCTGTCTGTGCTGCTGGAGGATGGAGAGAGGGGGAAGGCAGGTTAACAAGGGGGATGTATTTTGGTAATTTTGCTAACAAGAGGGATGGTGCTGCTGATGCACCGCGACCTCTTCAGCCGCACTGTGACTGCATAAGTCTGAATATAATAATTGTGTTTGTCATGAGATTTATTGACTGTATAATTCGCTCAAGTGTAACATTGTTGATCCTCAATAAAACACACGACTTGCCAGGAACAGCGTGACATGGGCTGTCGACCGCAGTGCAGAGTATATGTGAATAATAGTCTTCTTTATGTATCCCGTCCACATTTCCACTGATTTGTTTCCTCTTTCAAATCAAGGATTTTGCTGCATCATCGAATCCTGCTATTGTATGGTCCGCGTGAGCAAATCTAATTTCATCTGTGAAAGCAGGGGCACACATACAGTATACACAACATAATGGTATTATTTCTCTTTGTTGTGGGGGAGTTGCTGTGGGTTATTGCTTGACGCACTCATGCATGCACACATGCTCCATTACAGTTACAGTAGTCCATCATTCCAGATGATCACATTTACATAAAGGCCATAAAGAAAAGACTACCGATCACTGTTTTTGACTTCTCATTTCTCCTCCAAAGCTCAGTCTCATCTCTTCATTTATTATTCTACAGAGGACACATGGTAGCAATGCTTGAAGCCAAGACTTGCCTCTGCGCTGAAGCTAATACTTAATATGCTTGGATCAATGAGTGTCACTTGTGTTCTCCTTGTCTCCACTTGCTGCCCATTCTTTCCACCCTCATTTAAACTCATTTCATTCTCTCCTTGTAATCATATGCCCTTTGCCGATCTGATCTGTTTCCTCCATCCGTCCAATTCTGCCTCTGTAATTCTGTCTGTTCACGTACTCCCTCTGCCTCCTCTGTGTGCTCAGGGGGTAATGAGGTTGGCAGCCGAGGCAAACAGCAGAGCCTCAGTGTAATTTCGCTAAAACGTTGAACTCTGACTAAATAATCAGGCTTGTCGTTAGTGAGCTCTGTTTAAGTCCTCCATTCTCTCTTTTAAAGTTCAGGAGGACAAACGCTGTTTGCAGGTTGTGTCTCTCTGCTGTGAGGAGAGAAAGACGCCAATGTCAGTAGTTATAACGGGATTTTACAACTCGTAGTTTTGACCAAGTTGTGACTGGTCAACTAGATCATGATAAGATGAGTATATCAGCTTGACCTTGGTCACGTTTCTGTATGAGTTCGATACAACTAAAAAATGGAATTATGCTGCGTAAAGTCAAGAGATTTAAAATGCAATTTTCAACACAATTGTCAGACCAAATGTTAGCAAAGGACATTTCTTCAAGACCACAGATAAGTTAAGCTTCTCATTTCTTTTGTTTGTTTAGGTTAAATTTTCTATTTCTCCCTTGTCGTGGCGCTGTTTTTATGCTCTGGTTAGGTTTAGGAACAAAAACCTCTCAGTTATAGTGAGGAAAGCATTACGGTTTGGCTCAAAATACCGACTTTAAAACACGGCTGTTGCCCTGAGTTCTCCTTGAAAATATCCTATGGTGTCGTACGTAATGTTGAAATGTCCTGGTTCCTCATAAAAAATATCCAGTCGTTTCACACTTACAAATGCAAAAACTCAGACTAGACTGGTGGTTGCCAACTGTGGGATTGAGGGTCAAATCGAGACAGGAAGCTACCAATGAGGAGCTTTCTAAAATCACACACTTAACAAAGTTAAATTAAGTATTGCACCTTGATGGCTCACAGCAAAATGAAGCTAAAGCTCAGGGGAAACTTGGCTTTTAAGGCTTGGCACAGCTGAAGCCACTTCTCTAAACGAGGAACCCCACCCAGCAGCCAACAGAGCCCTCTGAGCCAAAGTCCTACAACGTGATTTAAAGGGCCTAAAAGTACCACTTCTACTGCTCTAAATACAGAATAAGTGATGTGTCTGTGGGGGTGATAAGTCTATTGCTCAATGTCACAGATGCTACTGTTATTCAACTAGGTCATAAAATTCTCAACAACTTTAAGGGGGAAAACGTGGCATGCAAAAATGTACTCCGGCTTAACATTTTGAAATGCTAAGATCATTTCATAATGAGAATATTCTGATAAATGACAATGTAGTTTTTCATGTTGTCTCATGTCTGTTGTTGTCTGATGTCTGATATCAGTGTCTTAACTATCTTACTCTGTTATGGACAGTCAGAATAAACATGCCAATATGCTGTGTTTATTTGTGGTAAATTAAAATAATGACTTCAATTGTCATAAGCTGTGCAGCCATAACAGTAACACTACAATGCATTTCATTATTCTTGTTGGTCTTAATGAGTGTTAAATGAATTATTCATTATCCTCATATAAACTCTTAATTGATTCTCGTGGCTGTATCTCCTCGAATGTTTCTTCTGGCATTCAAAGGCTTTTTTGTTGATGAAGCTTTAATGGTGGGCAACATTTTTAGATAATGGGAGATGAGAAATACTATTAGCAGGCAGGCTGCTGAGAAATGAAAAGAAAAAAAACAGCTAAGAAGGAATCCAGCATGTACTAGTGACAAAAAAACAACAAATCAGCGAAGTGCTCTGAAAATGTTGTGGGGAAAAAAAAACACAGTCTATGTTTTGGCCTCAAGTGAAATTCCATTTATTGCTCTTGTGTCATATTACCGAATATGAAAACAATGTAAATGGAAGTAATGTATTATCGAGACCTTAAGTGATGCAGATCCAAACAGAAACAGGCTATTTATTTTGTGTATAATTTCAGCAAAAAGTTCCTCATACCAACTGAGAGTTTGGAATGGTGTTGACATTTCTTGTAGACTCATATGGACCAAACGAGCATTGAAACAAACTGCTTATACAATGCAATTAATGTTATGTGAGTGACACATACATTACATTACATGACGTCATTTACTTCACTTAATGTAAATGCAGTAATGTAAATTACGATTACAAACCAAACAGGTATTTTAATCCAAAGTATGATCTCTTCCTAAATCTAGGTCGTTTTTGTGCCTAAACCTAAACTGTGTCCATTTACAGTTTATAAAAGATCAAAAGTCAGAACATGTCATAATATGTAAAACTATTTGTCAGCATGCTTTATTTTGAAATCAAGCCCTTCAAGTCAAAAACTGATGCTGGCTTCATATTTGAAACTTAAGGGAACTCAAGTTGTAAGTGAGAAAGGTGTTGTCACAGGACTTGTGTTGGTCTGTCAATCAAAAGTTAAGAGCTGAGTTTGATGTGAGTTAACCAACTGAAGGTTAATCACTTCCATTTCAAAAGTTGTCGACATTTTCTGTTTTGTTTTGATTCATAACAATCTACAGACATGATAGCACACATGATGCTACTTCTCACTTGATTTATTACCTCAGAAAACACTTTCCTAATGAGTTTATGGTCTCAATCGCTATTTGGTCATAAATCAGAGAAAGATAAAGATAAAGATGAATTGAGATACATTAGTATCCTGACAAAATTCAAGGACAACCCATCCCGTAGGTGTTGAGGCACTTCATTCTGGACCAGCGTGGTGGATAAAGGGTAGTAAAATGTCCACATTGTTGTATTTATTTAAAACCTTGAGTCTGTACAGCAGGAAGTTTCTGATTCAGCCTTTCCTAAATGAGGTTAAACATCTGATAAATAGTGAATTATCTCTGGATGTGTAGCTTTCTGGAAATAGACTAAACTGCCTTGAAACCAGTGTCATAAATGAAACCTTGGCGTTCCTCATTTATCCTCTTTTTACCATTACAACCTTCGCCATCAGTGTATTGATTCCTGCCTGTAGCCATGAGGATAATGATCACAATGATTAATGGATTACATGAAAGATACTGAGCCAGCAGCGTGCAGGTAATGTGTCAAACGTTGAGTTCACAGAGCTTAAAGAGGAACACAACCTGATTCTAGAAATTTGGCAGGTTAAACATATTTCAAGTAACATCAAATTCAAAGTGATTTCAAAGTAGAATTTCAATATATTCAAGCACCAATACAATACTATCTGATGGTTGTTGGACACTGAAGGTTTTGGTCCAGAGAGTGAGCTGTTAACAAACACTGGTCCAACATGGCACAGAGGCAAACTGACCTATATTTGAAATCTAATCAGGCAAACAGCGCACATCTGTGAGAGCTGGATAGTGTTAGAAGCAGCGAATGAAACACCTTTCATTCAAACAATGTCTGTCACTGTCAGAACATGTGGGCATGTTTGTTTGTAACAGATGTGCACAGAGAGAAAGTGAAAGAAAAGTAAGGACAGCTTGTTGCCTGTTGGTTAGATTTTGACATTTTTTGGAGACAGGGGGTTTGCTGTAACTGATTAATTGTGTGTACTAATGGAGATAAAGTTTTAGCTGAAGTTCAGGAGCAAGACCACATCTCAATCACTAACAAACCTCACCATGGTTCATACCTGCCTCTCTCATTTCTGGTGCCTCACCCTCCCTCCCCTTCTTCTGTCTTTAACCCGGGAGCTACCATTGATCTCTCAAGAAGCCGTCCCCACATCACACTCGTAGCCAATTTCCTTCTTCAACATCGTACTCATATTCCACCTCAATAAATATATCATGTGCATGTCATTGATGGTGTGGTCCTTGCTCGAGGAATATATAGGCTGCTATCCTAATTATATTCATTTTTATCCTCCACACAGTCTCGGTTACATCTTCCATCGCTTTCCTATCAGCATGTTTTAACCTCAGGGGAGGTATTCTGCAGAGTGAGTGGGGCTGAGTGAAGACAGGAAACAAAGGACAGGAAGGAGGAAAGAGAAGACTGAAGATGTGACACTTCTGAACAACCCTCCTGGAATCACTGTTATCGGAGTGAAGGGGTTGTGTGCTTGTGATGCTTGCAGCTGTATTGTCTGGAGCATTAGCTCTCAGCAGGGTCTCCCATGGCAAATTTGTCTCAGGCGAGAGACAAGTCAAAGAATGATTCATTTACTCCTTTGGGAAGGCACCGACAACCCGACCTCACCCTGTGGGGAAACAAGCTCCCTTTCCTGGAGCCAGGCCCAGTAGGTGGTGAGGGATGTCAAGCTGCGTAGATACACTGAATTGCCAGATCTGGTCTTCTTTTTAGGGGTTGGATACCAGAATTGCCGCGGGTGAGAGACAGGAGTGTTGGTACATGCATAAGGCCTGAGATGAGCCAGTTTGGCTCTGCGAATGAGTTGATCATCTCAGTGTGACCACCTGTCGCAAATTATATGGACTGCCAAAAAGGTCATAATCATCTGATGAACTGTCTGTCAGATGTGAAATGCATCCAAAAATCAGACAGATGGACTCAAATTTCAGGTCTAAGAACATGGTGACATTAACATTTAAGACATTAATGGTGCACTGTTGTTAGATAGAATTCAACTTAGTGTCACAGATATCAAAAAAAGACCAGATCACAGACAAGAAGGCAAACCGGTTCAATAACACAAATAAGCTTTCATGATGATCAGATGACTGATGTCTAATAATCCAAAATGTAAATAACAAAAATATAGGCAACAACAATGCAACAAGGAGAAAATGACAGTGAAGAAAATTAAACTGTATTACAAAAATTGAGGACAAACCGTAAATCCATGGGGAACAAATCCAGCACACAAGGCGAAAAGACGCAGGATGAAAACAGGAAAACCAACAAAGGCTAATGACTGTAAATAAATACAAACTAAATTAACAAGGGGATGATGGAGAGAGGTGGAGAAAAACAGGTGAGGGGAATGAGTAGAGGAAAGCAGGGAAGGAATTGAAGAGCACAGGATATAAACTGGACACTAGGAAACCCACCATGACACCTGATATTCAAATTAGCACCTTTTACAAACTGTAAACCGTTTTGACAGGACAGAACTATGAGCTAACAGAGAGTCATTCAGTCCAAACATGAGGAGGTAACTTTTAATAACCCTGCTCTCCCCTCTTCCTTTTCGCTCTTAAATAAAACTACTCTTACCCAACGGTTGCTACTATGAACCACAAGTAATTACTACACCGCCAAGCTTTCACCACCTATTTTGTGCAGAATGGATTTTACTGTCCTACTTTGGATCAGAGCACAGATAACTGAAAATAGCAGGAATGAAAAATAAAAAACAACATCTAACTGCTCCCAGCTGAATGTAGCCCCCGGCTTTCCATAAAAGAAAGTTTTTTTTTCTTTTTTTTTTATTTGTGCTGAAAACTCTATCGTAAGTGTTCAAGAAAGTTGTGCAATAATAAAAGACCATAGAAAACAAACAAACCCCGGTGTACTGTAAGTGAACCTGACATGAGAACACATCAGAGAGCTACTTTATGATGCAGTCATGGACAACAAACTTGACTTATCCATGAAAGTTTCCCTATCTATTTAATTTTTGAAACACAAGTGTACGATGCACTATATTAACACTGTATCTTTAATATAACAAGCTTTTAACACCAGCTGAGTGTGTCTAGCGAAACAAGCTTCATGCCATTTGTGGTTGGGAGCAGGTTTAAGGAGGCTGAGTTGGCGAGAGAGACTCTCCACACTGATTCCAGCCTCTGGTCATTGACTAGATGGCCATTTGGCAGTCAGTCACTGACACATATGAATTATCCACTGGCTTCAAGTGGTATGAAACACATTCATACTGGCACATTAGAGTGCAACCAATGTCACCAAGAACAATTGAGAAACAGAACTGGAACCACCAGAACAGAAAAAATGTTATAGTGTCTAAATCATTTGAATAAATATTGTAATTTGTTTTCTGTATATTTAGGAAACACAAGAACATGTGGTGAAATGTCAACACAAGGTGCAGTCAGACAAGTGAGAGATGGTGTTGCATAGCTGGATAACAGGGACAAAGGTAGAAGTAGAGGCTGGTGTGTGTGTGTGTGTGTGTGTGTGTGTGTGTGTGTGTGTGTGTGTGTGTGTGTGTGTGTGTATGTGTGTGTGTGTGTGTGTGTCTAAAACATCCAATTCCATTAAGTGCTGGCTGGACAATGCTTTCTCATCTGAAGCATGAAGAGGGAGACAGAAGAATACAGATTACCGACTAAATGAGGCCGCACACACACACACACACACACACACACCCACACACGCACACACGTGCACATGCACACGCATATACACACACATGTCTTATGTCACTGGCTATTCATCATGTAGACCTCAATGTATAGTGTGTGACATTTGAATTCTGCACACGTACACCCACCTGCCATTAATGTATGTAATAGCATTTTTGAGTGGGGTGGGGGACGGAAGCTCAATCTGGTAAAGAGGTGGTTGGCGACGCCGTGTGTCACCAAGGTAGCATACACCCGTCTGTAGCCGCTACCTGACCAAAGGAAACCAAATCGATAATTACTAATAACTGAAAGAAAGTGGAATAACTACTTTACCCCAGTCACCAGGATAAAATGTTGGCAGTAAACATTCCTACAAACCAACGATGCTTTCATATATGTACATGCCATATGCACCATATTAACATTCTACAATACGCATATTGTTCACATCATACATTTATGACCTGACATTTATATCAGAAGGTGGAGGGGAAGGTGGTGAAGTTACAGACGAGAGGGCTGCCAAGCCAGTGACCTCAGTTTGAGACTGTGTTTCAATATTTGTAAACTCGACACCACTGGATATTTTTAACGAGATCGCTGTACAATTTCTAGCCGCGTGTGGAGACCAAAATGGGTATTACAAGCCGAAACATGAACTTTTGTAAGCCTTAAAAAGTGTTTTTTGGTGCCTAAAGCGAGCCAAAGCATACAAACAGAGTAGTCACAACATATAATTATAATGTAAACGTCCATCCTGGTGACTAGGTCGACTACATTTCTTTTAGTTTATCACATATTTTTCAATATACATCCTTATTATAAGTTCTAAGATGGAGGAAAACTCAGTAGAGCTTCAGTTATCTTTTAGTCCCTGTATTCAAAAAGAACATCTCATTTTCGTGCATACTTGGCGCTAAAAGCCACATACATGGTGGCCCTTGAGGTAAGACTATTTTCAAGAACCGTAAGTGGTGATGGCAAAATGATCAAACGTAGAGGAAAAATCAAGCCGAGGACCATTGTGTGACCATGTAAACCCTTCACATTTACACATGATGAGATGAAAGCTCGCCATTCTGCCTCATTATGAGGCTTCCTTCTCCTCATTGAAACTGTCACATAGATCCAATGAGCATCTGTAGACTCATTATCACCACTCAGAGAAAATATGCAGGCAGTTATCTTACTTCTGCTAACGCATGCTGGTACAATATTGGTAAGTCACTCAGGATACGGATATCAACGATGTTATGAAAATGAAGCATGCATTAGTGATTTTAGAAGGGGAATTCAACAAAATTGGCTTTGAAATTGTTATAATGGAAACTCTAAATGTCTCCCCATAGGTTTGATACATTTCTACTGCTTTACATTTACATAATAACATCAAATAACACTCAAATCTTGCAGCTAATGCCCAAAATAATTGAAATCAAACCCGAACTGCAGTGCCGTTTTGAGTCTCATTGAGGAGGATTTGGTGTACAGTGCATTTAAAAAAAAAAAAAAAAAAAATCAACAATCTGGCTGCTCCTTCGCCGTTCCTCTCAATGGCCCATGGGTGGAGGTGCATCAATACTCGAACACAAACACACAAAACTGCATTAACAACCAAGGTAGAGGATTTAAAGGTCTCAGGAGTTCCCAAGGGCCTTTGTGCACATAATGAGTAAGGTTATTTAACTCGGCACACAAGGTAGGTGTAGTTAACGGCAGTTTTATTTCTTTAAGGTTGAGGCTCCCTGTTGGGAGATATAAAAAAAAGCAAACATAAAACTGCACCAGGAGGCAGAAAGGTAGTGAAACTCAGGCGAGTAAAAGGGCATCAGAATTAGTTATTACATATATCTAACACAGACAATGTGTGAGGACGGCCTAATCTCATTCTAGCCGTGTTTGTGGAAACTGGGACGCCTCCGGCCTTAAAACAGGAATTTGAAGCTCTTACATGATGTGTGCCTGAAACTAGAGTTTAAACTTGTTGTTGCAACATGAAATTGAAATTTGCATCCAAAGAAATGTAAAGTTGCAACATATCCATAATTTTCACAACATGTACATTGCCAACATTTATTCTGGTGATTCAGCCGCAACAAAACACACCAGTATTTAACCTCTTCACATGTCACTCTCCACTATCTCTATCCCTGCCCTGCATGTGATTGATAGAGTGCACCTCACAGTTTACCTGTTTTTATTTCCTCCTCTTTGACGTGGAATTTCCTCTACCGCTGAGAGGTATATACAGAGACACTTTGCTGTGGCGGTCTAGTGAGCGAGATGGTTTAGGAGAGAGCAATTGACTGTGAGTACTAATTACTAGTTAGAATAGAAATTACCAAGACGATTAAGGGGACGTGGAACCAGGTGATGGAGGATGACGGTGATAAAACCGCGACAGCTTGCAGGTTTGGCAGCACGGTTCGTTTAGGGCTCAGCTTGATGGTAATTAAATGAAACGATTGTGGCATTTAATGTCTTTCAACAAGTGGGCAGAGATATTCAACATGTTGAATAACCACTGGTGGAATGTAAATAAATGCTTACTGTTGCTAGAGTACAAATTTTAGTACTTAAAGCAACAGTATGTAGCTTTTTTTCACCTGGACTCGAGGCCAGTCCACATCTCGGGACTTTTTTTTTTTGACACGACAGGAGTTGAAAACAGATAAACACCTGACTTTGGTCAAATTGAAGACAATATAATAACCTTCCATCAGTGGCCATGGTGGGTTTGGGATGCAACAGCAAAGCCTCTTGAGTAACATAGTAACTGTTGTACCAAAGCAATGACTTATTCAGGCTGAACTGCCAGAATTGTGTCTTGCGAAGTGAAAGTGCAGACTCAGAA
Organism: Diplodus puntazzo; assembly: GCA_963678695.2. Classification (NCBI taxonomy): domain Eukaryota; kingdom Metazoa; phylum Chordata; class Actinopteri; order Spariformes; family Sparidae; genus Diplodus; species Diplodus puntazzo. The sequence goes on along the minus strand of OZ023168.1, from coordinate 24,326,974 downwards.
GTTCCTGTTCAATAATGAATTCCCTCTGTTCTGGAGTTACAAGAAGAAGCGCCTGCTCTTGTCACTTTGATGCTGAATAATGTAGTGCAGAGAAATGCCACGTCAGGGTGACTGTCAGTCAGGCTGACATCTACATTGACATTTTAAAATGTCGCAAATGTGTCGCAGTTTGTTGCATCAGCTCTGTAATTACTGTCAAACACAGATTTCACATAAGGTTCAGTACGTCTCAACACAAACCCAAATCTGTGCATACAGTATGTGTTTGCCTCCCCTTGTGTTTCTCTTTCTGTGTCACCGTCTCGATCCATTCCTCTGTATGTCGCCCCGTTTCCCCACAGCTCATTATTCCTCCTCTCTCTCGCTCCTCCTCTCCTTTTGGCTCTGTTGTTCACTTCTGTGTCCCATTGTCTCATCAAAACAAATTGCAAGACAGTCAGGGGAAGATGTGAAGACAAAAAGAAACCATTACAGTGTATCATCCTGCAGTGTCAGCCATTCAGACAACTTTATGACCTCTCTGTCTCCGTCTCTCTGCCTCTCTTTCTGGCTAACTATAATTCTTATCTGGCTTTAGACGTATGTGATGGTCTTCATTCCTCCAATGAATCGTACTTAATTGGAAAACTGTTACTTTCCCAAAAGCACAAAGAAAGGACAGTGTAAACAGAACGATTTGTGTGGGGGAAAAGAGGTCTGTTCCAGTACCTGCAGCTGTTCAGTGTAATTATACTAAAGAAACGTAATTATTTTTGGCAAAGTGAATCTACTGATGTTAGCGTTGAGGTGACAAACCCCATTAGAATTGACAAAAGAAGCATTTCGTCATTTTATTTGGAGGACTTTAGAGGATTCGTGTTCAAAAAAGATTTTATGTTTTTCTCTGTGCCAGAAACTCCCAAACCGCACAGACATAATTTTAATCTGTGGTTAATGATCCAACGAGCGCTTACGCAAAACACAGAGGGAAAATTACCCATTTTCTGTTTCAGAATGATTAAATATGGTTTAGCATTGTATTTGGTTTGCTGTTACAAAGTGTGTGTGGTGTTTTCAGTATGAAAATTATGAACATCCTGGCAAAAAATGCTGCGAATAAAAGGAAAATTTTGGTATAAATCTGTGGAATGTAGGAGGAGGAGGAACATACATTGCCAAAGATGAAGCAATAGCATAAATTATCTGAAAGCTGAGCGGAGAGGTCAATTGCTTAGTTAGCCCAGAAACAGCCAAGGCAGAGCAATAAATGGAAAAAAAAAAAAACAGTTTTCTTGATAGCTGAGCAATTTTTTTTTAAAAAAGAAAACAAATTAATCTTAATTTGGTCCCTAGGCTGTCCATTTAAGTCTAAAAGCTTTCTAATTAAAATCCTTTACTAAGATTGGTAGGGTTTGCATTTTTGGTGGAAATCCAATTGGTTTCCATTGTGCAAGGCATGCCCAATCGATCCTGGGCAGTAATTGAATCTATTGATGCATCGACCCCATTTGGCAATGAGGATATTTGATCTAACTTGGCCTGGATCTAACCAGAAAAAGCAACAATGAAGCAAGACAGTCTGGGCATAGCAGTTGTAGATTGAACACATTTTAATGACAACTGGTCCAACTAAACTTACTGCTGATGACTAGTAATTGTTTATGTATTATTGTTTTGCCAAACCACTGTTCATATTGTGCATGTTGGCCACTGGACTATATTGAGAGTTCTCCAATGCATATCTCATGTCTCAATATCACGTTCACACTACATGTTTATTGCCTGATATATTGGCAGTTAGATGGGGATGGTTGTGGAGTTACAGGGGAGAAGGCTGTGAAGTCAGTGACCACAGTTCAAGACTATGTTTCAACATTTGTAAGCACGACTGGCATTTTAAGCCAAAAAACTATCTTTTCCCTAAACCTAACTAAGTGGTTTTTGTTCCTGATCTTTACCAGATCAAAGTCATAATTGAACCCAAGGAAAAGTCCATTGCCTTCATTTGTTCTGCCAATTATGTCACTCAGTTGTTTAAAGACTTTGGAAACAATGTGAACATTGTAGCTTTCAGAATCAGAATGGATCCTAGTTGAACCCCTATGGGAAATTCTGAAACCAATAACCCACCGATTCTTCATCAAGGTCCAATTTGTAAGATAGTTGATTTTCTAAGTCTTACTTCCAACTCGTCAAATACTGATGCTTTGCAAAGACTCATAGTGTGTACATAGTGTACAACCAAATTCACCAGTGTGCCGTGGTAGAAAACCAAACACCATGAAACACTTTATCAGTCAGTCTCTGTATAAAACATGAAGGCAGTGAAGGTAAGAGATATGGCACCTCCATATCCTATATCTCCTCCCTGCTCTTTTCTCTCTTTGATTCAAAAATTCACATCTGTTTACCAGAAGTCCATATGTTGTGTTTCCTCCTGCTGTCCCCAGAGGGAGAGAGAGATAGAAATAGATGAGAGGGGAGATGGAAAGAGAGAGAGAGGGAGAGAGAGAGAAAATAATATATAAATAAGGTCCATTTCAAGAGGGAAGTGAGAGGTAACATGAATGAACAGAGGGGAGGTAAATAAGCAAGTCAGATAGTAAAGAAAAGGCCGGAGGAAAGAAAACAGGGGAGAGAGAGAGAAGATGGAAGGAAAATGGGAGGAGAAAGGGGAAAAAGGTGTTGCACGACTCAGCATTCTGGCTGATTTAAATAATTTAACCATTATAAACTCCGATGTAGTATGATTCTGCTCATCACACACACACACACAAGCACATCATTAAGGCAGACTCTAACACACACGCACATTCATAGACATCACTGAGGCTCACTCTTGGCAGACTGAAACAAAGAGAGATTGCCAGTGAAGTCACTTTTAAGGCCGGAAAGCAATTAAAACCTGCTATAATTAGCTCTGTAGCACCACAGAGTGGGTTTATTACTCTAAGAACGGAGCAGTCTGCTTTGTGTGTGTGTGTGTGTGTGTGTGTGTGTGTGTGTGTGTGTGTGTGTGTGTGTGTGTGTGTGTGTGTGTATGTGTTTGTGTGTGTTTTCATCACATGTGAATCTTCCAATCGTTGTCTACGTACTTAATTGTCCTCAAGAGGAAATCAATTTCCACAGCCAAGGCACACAAACAGAAACAGTGGATCTCATTCACAACAAACAGCAATAAATCAACTGCATGGAGGAAAAGTATCAGCGAAAATACACAACTAAAGTATGTCAGCTTCTGTCCAGATGATTTCTGAAGAGAGTAACAAAGTCCCAAAATGTTTTTCTTCGTCTTGCAACACGTTCTCACCCACTTTGTCAAATATGACAGCCTGGTCAGTGGCCTTGAGCTGACCTTAGGCTTTAAGCTACCTTCGCCACGAGCATCAAATTAGCAATATTCTGCTATATGCAACATTTGGTCACACTTTCAAAAACAAGTCTTGCTGACAAACACTCAAAACTCATAACATATTATGCCAAAAATGACTCATGGCAAAATGTTATTTACATCGTCCAAAAGTTGCAGTTTGGTGAGGTTTAGGAAAGAACATAAATAACTATACTGTACTAAATAACTACATGTATTTTACAGACAATGGTTCAGACTGCCTGCATTATTGTACATTAAAACTGATTGGATGAGGTTATCTGCTCTGAATTCTAACCTTTTTTTACATACGGCACTGTGGCTTCTGCTTTCTTAAACTGTTATGTGAACTTGGTTTTGATTTGAGTAGTGTGGGCTGGTGTCTGGGACCAGAGTGGACACATAGGAAGAGGATGTAGAATGAGTGATTGTGGCTGTAGGTGCTTTCTGATTGACGACTTCGGTGATGAGGTCAGGTTGGTTGGAAGCAGGGTGGCCAATTATTTTTGATGCTGTGTGGGTGATTTTAATGAATCTGTTCCGGTCTCCAACTGAGAGCACAGTGAGGAAACAGATGGAGGGAAGAGGAAGAACAAGGTTCATTACACTGGGGTAGTGTACGAGGTCAACTATGTGCGATATTGCTTGTGTATGTGTCAGAGTGAGTCCATGATGTCTGCCTCTCAGCATAGATTAACTTCTGCACATTGGTGTTATTTATACCGAAGACATCGGGAACTTGTGGCCTTAGAATCAGTCATGATTCGATGGACTCGGTTGTCAGTTCTTGGAAAAGTTACAATAATTGACAGATGATATGATCCTAAATTATGAAATTTGAAAGGTGTGTGAGGAGGGCGCTTCAGATGTGCTTTTGAGAGTCTTTTGATAAATGTGTCAGATGGTTTGCAAAGAACAATCTGGCACTTCACCATCACTTCAACCTATCAGATCAACAGCAGGAGAGTCCTACCACCAAGGGAGCAAGTTGGTTAAAGTTTTCCTGAAGCCAGTCGGGTAAAGAGGAAAAACCTATTTTATAAGTAAAAAGCCTTCAAGTGTCATTCTTTACTCTTCTTTCAATGAAATACACTCTCCAGCTTTTACATGGCTGATGCTATAGCAGCTATGCTAACCGTTTACGGAGCTTTAAGCACATAGTTTGAAGGATTTGGGAGATCACATGAAATTATCTTGTAAATCCAGCTGTCTTGAAGGTCACAAGTACTTGTGGGCAATCACAAGTTTTGGAAGCAAATTGTGTGTCAAGATGAAGGTTTTTCAGGTGTGAACGCAGAACTTTGGTTTTTCAAATCAAAAGTGGATTTGAGTTGTTATTTTATTTATTCTTATTTAACAAACCGGCTTTTGTTGGTCAGTGTCTTATTCCAAGGCTTTTACCAGTTCAAATCTGTGGAAATCAATTGTTAAGTAAGTCTCGAAGCAGTCAAATCTAAAGTCCTTACATCATAATTTTTTATGACTTGAAAAATGCCACTTAGTTAAAAAAGATGTTTCAAGCCTTTAATAAGCCAAAAAAACTGCCATTGGAAGATACATTTGTCTAAAACTAGTCCAATTTGTAGTCTTACTAATGTTAAGTTTCAGATGTTAAGTGTAAAATGGTAAATCCAGTGTATATACAACGTATTATATACAGTTTCTCCTCCAAAAACACAGCACTCTCATTAGTGAACACTGTGTTTGTTATGGCATGAGCAGACCCCAGCACGTCATCTCATCTCAAGGTTCCTCTCACTGCTTTGGTATGGCTTCATATGACTGCGATGTCAGAATATAAACATAAAGACCTAAAACAATAAAACATTCACCCTCTGCAGTTAATTATTAGCACAAGTAATACATTGTAGTCACTACAAGACCTGCTGCATGTTGGCCCTGAAAGTGTTCAGTAATTCAGTTGAAAAGCTGGACCTTACAGTACCAGAAATGTTAATAAGCCATTGTAGTTTGGTCCCCACATAACCTCATTAAACATAAACAAAGTCCATTTAATCGCGATCTCCATGTTTTTCTTGTGCACGTCTGTTTATGATAATGAGGCGAGATGGCGTTGGTTTACAGGTGAAAGAGCTCATTAACTTTCTATTCTACGTTCTCTGTCTGTTTTCATTTCAGCTTTTAATAATGACTTCTCCGTCTTAGTGATAATTCCTGGCCGTATGTGAGTGTGCTGCTTTCATTGAGAGTCACTTTTCCTGATTTTCCACCTGTGTGGATACGGCAGCAGTGATGCTAATTCTAACTGTGTCAGAGTATCGTCACATTTAAGTGTGCAAGAGTCATTTACAGTGTGTCTGAAAAAAGAAACAGTCTGTGTTAATGTCTGTGGTAAAGCTTATCAAAGTGAATTTCTAAATTTTGGGGTAATTTAATGTTTTACATGTATATCTGTGCACCTTACTCTAAAGAAATTGCCAAATAAGTCCAACTCTACCACAATTCAGGAACGTTCATTGTTTTAAGTTGGTTTTATTTAGTTGAATTCATATAATTTGTTTAAATTGACTCCTGTACAATTCCAGCCTATTGCCCTGAATTAAAAGTCGCTAGTTAACATTTCTGCAAATCACTGTTGCAGTTTGAGATTGACTTTCAACATCTTTAAGGGCGATTTCAACCAGTATCAATATCTTACTGAGAACTGTTCTACATTTATTCTACAACTGTAGATATATACTAATGCCATACTTCAGCCGTCATTTTTTGTATGTCACTTGAAAATAGATTTGTCTGTGTTTCGTACCATTGCATCATTGCATCTGATCTTAGGCACACCTGAAAGACCATATATGAAGAAGTCAAGGTCAGTGTTAGACAGGTACAGAAACACAGAAATGGGACAGTGGTATGTCCTGACCTTATTTAGAAAAACGTTGTTTTAATGCACATCATACAGAATGTGTTTGTACAACTACGGTTGTACAGTGGAACGATTATTTGACATTGTTCAGCCTGGAGGAATGCCATGAAACTACACAAATATGTTTTCCTGTTCTTCATGTCTTCTGCAATTATCTTGTGTCAGTCTATCTCCATATATATATATTCTGCCTCGCTGCTTCGTTTACCCCACAGTGGAGGCCAGGTCACACCCATCTTGCTTCTATTCAGCTATAAGTACTTGTGCTTTTGTTGGTGGATTGCTACTTTCTCTCTGACACTTTATACAACTAGTATTTAAAACGCAAAAGTGCCGCCTGGTGTCTCAAGGCAAAACATCTCAACGGAGCCTCTCGAAATGTCGAGCGATGACCCAGCAACAATAACAACAGTGAACAGAACTCTCGAGTGCACAATTCCTTTCTTGTTGGTTTTGGTTTTGGGTAGTTTGACAACGCGTCTATTTCATTTCATTTTTGATACAGAAGAAAGAGCTCTCAAAATAAACAGCATGAAATGCTTTTGATGTGCACAACTTGGCATCAAAGCATTTCCAACACATTTTTGTGTGCTGATACTTTTCTCTTCCTCCATGTGCTTCTCTTGATATTCCTACAAGGAACAGACTGGGCATATTTTGAAGGTTATGACAAAATATATCAGGCATTACTGCAAAGAATATGATTTGGAGTACTTAGTAATAAAACTTCTGTCTGTATAGTTTTCCCAGTGCAAATATGTCAACTTAAAGAACTCAAAATAGGGATGGTTTTGAAATCAAAGAATGGGTTTGAGGGGGTCCTCACACAGGAAAATGAGAGTTTCAGAGACACTGTAAATAATAGAAATAACAAAATAATAAGTGCACTACAGAAAGGCCCTCTGGCATCAGGCTATACTTTTTGATAGTTCACTAACCAAAACTATTTATGATTCAAAATACAAGGTAGATATATTCAGAACAGGCTAAAACTCACTGGCAAATGTAACTTAAGTTATTTGGAGTATTGGAGTTTGTACGGTGATGGAATGGATGTTATATTGTTTGCCTTTATATTTAGAAAGACACAAATGGATATTAATAATTCAACGATGGAAAAAGGAGACAAAAACAACCTGACAATGTCTGCTGGCAAAACCTGAAAAGCAGTCACTTACTGTATTCCTTGCACTCTTTATAGTATTTTTCCTCTTACTGAGCGATGGACCAGAGGATACAATCTGATTCATTCATCTGTTTATTTGTTCACAATGCTAATGACGGCACATACATATTGTGAATGTGGTGTTAGGAAGGAGATTATTCACAAAATGGTGATAAAACGCTCGATATACTTTTAAATCCTGTTTCCAAAAATACACATATACATGTGAACAGACTTGTCCATACACCTTGCTTTATACTGTTTTCTGAAGAATGTCTAGGTTTTTTTAGCGCCCACTGGAAAATGATTTTGTGTCACAAGTTGTTTCTTTATTCATTGGCGTTTTCTAAATATATACATTTCTCTGCTTGTGCTCTTTGCTTGTGCTGTATTTATTTCCATTGTTTAGTTCTATTTATTCAGCTGTATTTGAACTACAACTTCAATGATTTATAGAGGTCTAAGTCTAAATAAGTCAACATAGTCCAAGTGGGATAGTGGAAAAATAACAGAAGGTTCGAACATCATTTTTTAAGTGGAGGTTGTGCGTGCAGTGGGAGGAGGTCCAGATGAAACTAAAGTTCGATTGAAAGCTATGTCCTTGTCTCTCTCGCCTGCTCATGTAAGACGACCCCTGACTTGCTTCACTGTAACGTCCACCTAACGTGAATAAGGAATGTAAAGAAAAGCTCAATATCAGCTCACAGCTCCCTCCTGTGGAGCATGTGCCGCCTGCTAAATGCATGTTTGTGAATGTGTGAGTTTCATTCATCCCTCCGTTCATTCTGTTCCAGTAACATCTCTCTCTCTCTCTCTCTCTCTCTCACTGATTCGTTTCCCTCTTATCTCTCCCTCCCTCATTCTTTCAGCGGACTCACAACCCCCCCGTCGTCCTTCTTCCTCCCTCTCTCTCTCTCATTCATCATGGTAAGCTCCAGTGACAGGGGAGCACTGCTCGGTGGCAGTCCGCTTAGTAGAGCCTGACGCACACAGCCTTGAAGACAGCCCCGCAAAATGAAAGTGAGAGAGAGAGAGAGATGAACCGACAGAGAAGAAGAGGAAGAGAGAGAGAGGCGTATCGGACAATATGTAAATTAGGGAGGTGAAACGAGAGAGAGTGAGAGAGCAGGAAAGAAAGACAAAGAGGTCACATGTTCTCCCAGTGGAGCTGTCATTGGCCAGTGTATTCCAGTATGAGTGTGCATGTGTGTGCATGTTGTGGATGACCTTGGGAACTACGGCCTCGTGTCTGTGTGTCGCGTTGGTTGATGAAGCGGTGAACATTTCAGCAGCCATAACACAAAAGCACAGACTCCCACAACTTGTGTTTTCCTGCTAATCATCTGACTTCATTCTGTAGATATAAGATTTTTAAAATGGTTAAAATGTGAATGATGTTTCCTCTTCACATTCTGCGATGTGTGACCGTAAAGATTGTACTTTGATTCTGCTGCTGTAGAAAGAATTGCAATGTTGTGAATAAATATCACAGCATTGCATGTCGCCCTGGAACATGAAAGAACGTATCTTCAAACTCAACCTTCATGATCTCAACTACACGGCTGGTAAGTTGTGTGACTGTATTTTTGCACGGTTGTGACGCTATCACGTTGGCAAAAATCTGCTTCCGTCATAGTTCCCAATACACAAGGTCTCAATGGACATATGTTGCCTGACGTCACACACACACACTCCTACACGCAGACTTACAAGCTGAAAACATTACCGGGCAACACTGTCGTGGCAACTCATGCTTCAGAGGCGTGCGCCTATTGCAAGTTGCAGAAATATTTATTCATTTAAAAATCTTCTGTATTCATGTATTACACTACATTTTTGGTATGGAGGATTCTCAGGGTTGAACAGATGAGAAATTTTGATTATTTCCTAGTTGTACATGTGAATTCACTTTAACCCAGATGAAACATACTGTCACATCGAGTCGCTGCTGCTGCAATCACACACATAATGTTGTATTGATTGCTCTGATCATACATTCTCAGTTTGCCCACTTTGTCAATGAAACCAGTATCATCTGAGTAAATGTTTCACAATTGCAGTCTTTCATGATGAATCATCCTCGGAATAAATTGCATGTGTGTCTCCTGGTGTTCAATATGAATGTGGTGTAACGAATTTTACAAAGTCACGTCAACGTTGTCATGGCGTTTTTAACTGGAGATCAATAATACTGCTCAGCAGGAGGAAATAAGAGAGGAAATAAAAGAAGGACACCTGCAGTGTTGAGTAATTCACAGGAACTTCACAGAGTAAAATAAATGGAAAACATGTTGAGGAATAAAAAGTCATTTTCTAAATGTTGTAATGATTATTGTAAAAAAAATCCTGTCTGTGATGAAGAACATTTACTAATGATAAATAATTCTGTCCACGTCGTTAACATGATATCTATATCTCGTATGAGGGCCTTTCAAACTAAATCTAAAGATGCCGTACATACATGCTCAAGTAAACAACTGTTACTTTAAGGAAAATCAATAGTTTGCTGTTTTTGTGTTCAGATTAGTGTAATTCTCCTTTATGTGACCTATTACTTGTAGCACTCATACGCTGGTTGCATTTCAAGAAAACTGATGTCAGTGTTTACACGCCGAGGCCAGTATTCGCTTGGTTTGCCAGCTTTGCTGGTGAAACCAAGGTCAGAGAGGGGGATATCCATCATTCTTAACTTGCCTGGAGTTGTGCTGCTGTGTCTCAATATGTATAGTGTTTGTGTAATAGGAAAAATCGGAACCTCCTCCTCCAGGCAGTTTGATATTATCTCAGGTGTTGTTGTTGCTCCATTCACTGAAGACTGTTGCTACTGTGAATTGTAGCTGTAATTAGTATTGTTTTTCCAGGGTACAGATCATATCTTATGAGATAGAGATTGTTTCACTTTGTTGTTGTTTGCAAACACTGAAAACATCATCGACTGACCAGCTTATATTGACCTGAACACATCATTTTTACTTAAGTGATGACATTAAATGACATTGGCTGCATTAACTGTAGAGATGGGAGGCAAACATGGGAACAACCCTCATCAACATGTATCAGTATCTCAGTTTGCAGACCTCAAATTGATTTTAGGTTTGTGGAAAGCTTTTCACGAAGCTTATGAAGAGCTTAAACTTTAACTTGGATGCAGACAGGATAGCTCTGGAGGAGACAGTCAGGTGCAGAGCCAGACTTTCTGGAGGAATAAAACACTGCCAATCACATCGGATTGATTACCGACGGGAGGAGAGTTCAGAGGTCACCTCAATCGTCGGGTCTGTAATGTTGACCGCCGCCTGGAGTTGAATGGGAAATGTACTCTAACAATCACAAAGAGGAATAAGAAAGAAATAGAACCGGAGTCTCTGGTGAGTGCTGAGTTAAATGAGAGTCGACCTGAATTTAAACACACAAGAATCTGGCTGTTTGGGGCGAATAAACACTTCTGTGAATTAACAGAAATTATCCTACAGTCAAACTTGCTTCGCTGGTTGTGAACACAACATTGCTGATAAACAAAAAATCTACCTGAGGAGACTCGGACAACAACGTATACAGACGAAGTAATGTTTTAAAGTTACATTCACTGCAGCGATCGGCGCCCAGGCGAAACGCACAGCTACCTTGAGTAAACTTGTGAATTTCTCTGGGTTGGAACATTGTTGGACAAATTTAACAAAACATCTAACAAAAGGTCTTGTCCTTGAAATTCACTTTACAGTTTCACAAGAGCAGATGTTTTCTTTGAAGGGAGCGAGTTACCGGATTCCTGCATTACACGAAGAGAGGGTTGCATTCATTATAGGATTTGTTGCTAGGCTGGTGTATTAAGCCCGTGTTAACCTATATGTAGCTTAACAATAGCTCATATATCGTGTTTTGCCGCCTTGGAAAACATTAAATTCCTGACAAGTGAATGCATTTCAGACATGTCTTGTACATGAGAAACAAACCAAAGACCAGATTATATGTCATTTTATAAAATGATTTTCACAGATGTTTTTATGACGCAACTTCATATGGAACCTCTCTGCTGATTGAAATGACCAAATCAAGTGTGAATAATATGATTGAAGATTGGAAGAAGGGATGAGAGTATGGTAAGCTGCGAATGAGCACAGCAGGAAGGCTACAAGACATCAGAGTGATATGGGAGGAAAGGAGTGGAAATGACAGGAAACAAGACGTGCAAGCTGGAAGAAACTGGAGGAAAGAGGAGTGGGAAGAAGGAAATGATGGAGGAAGAGGGAAGAGATTGGATGCTTTTGAAGAAAGAAGGAGTAATTCCGTCCAGTAAGAAAGAAGATTGATTGACGGGTGGAAGAAGGCGTGACCGGGTTGGGAAAGATGGGCAGAAAAAGAAGGAAGGTAGAGGAGGAGATAAATAATAAAAGCTGGGAAAAAAAAAAAAAAACATATTGAAAAGTGAGAGATTGAAACACAAAAAGGAATTCATGCAGGGCTGGAGAGGGGGAGGAATAGATGTAGAGAGGTGGCCAGAAGCAAAATTAAATTGCAGAGTTGCTGTTTTGGAAAAGAAGGGAATATGAGAAAGGCATGAGCTGAGGCGAAGGGGAGAAGTAATGAGACAGGTGGAGAGACGGATGAAGAGGTGGCGAGGAGGGAGGGACATTTTGTATTTAATCATTTCCATAAAGGACTCTGAGAGAAACAGCAAGCCAAGAGCTGTAAATGATTCTTATGTTTACTGATGAGCGTGAATATTAGATAACAGCACTGAATCGCTCTCTGTTTGCCCTCCTTCTCTCCATACATTATTTCAGAAGGCATCACCAGTCGCAGACGGCATGTTGACGCAGGAAAACTGCTCGCTTTACTGAATCTCAACCTCTGTTTGTGTTCAGGCTGAATGAAGATGGAGCCTTGCTTGCTTTTTCTCCGCTTAGTGGGAGTTGAGGATCAATAATCCATCTTCCAATTCACTGACCTGCAACTCTAACTACACAAACACACACACACATCAAAACAAGTCAAAACTCACGTATACGTGCAAAGAAACCTTTACCATGTATACAAGCAAGAACGCATATAGACTGGCACGTAAGGAGCTCGAAAACACTTTCAGTAAAGATCAGTACCGCGGTGACATTCCACAAATACATACCTGTATCGACGGGGCTGGTGAGACCATTACTGACATGTTCCAAACTACTGCATCTACCTCCACCTCCTCATGGTTCACTGACACCGTCACCCACTCCCACTCTTCACTCATTTTCTCCACATTTTCATCTGCTTCAGCTCTGTAACTCGGCAGGTGGAGCAAACCACCAAAGCTGCCAGGGTTTATGGATGTAATCCCACCAGGACTATCTTTACCAGAGCATGTCTGCAGGGCCAGCGATGCTTTGAAATTGGTGCTCTGAAATATTCGACATAGTGACAGTAAAAGACCACGAAGTGGTTTCTGAAAATCAGAGACATCCAAATTTCTTTTATGCACAATAACTCAACCTCTGTTCAACTTCTGTCTTCTCTTGTCTTGTCTTATTTGACTTCCTCTTGTCATGCTTTACATCCAAATCTAGTTTCAGTCTGTGACTTTTACTGACATAATATTACTTGATTAGTGACACTCTAAAGTCAAAAGTTCCCAGAAATCCTATCAATCATATTAGACCAAAAGTAAGACATTTTACTTTTGGGCTATATTTTTCTTTGAAAATGAATGTGCAGAGATGAACCTTGAGTAGATTGTGGACTTGGTGTGGACAGCTTTGATTTTATTGAGGAAGGAGTTATATATTTATTATAAATAATCAGTTATAAGTTACAGTACTTTTACAGTAGGCTACAATTTTCGAAAAATTTTCAATGCCCTGCCCATTTATATGAGTTATTGTCATGTTTTTACTGCACAATTCCTTCTTCCTTTTTGGTTTACAGAGATTTTTTTCACACCTGAAATCAAGGTCTAACTTGTAATTGACATGCAGTGGTACACTTTAATGATTTATGGGTAGAGGACTTACAATATAATCGGTCTCAGACTCAGTTAACTCCCACAGTCTGTGCGTGTGCATGACACTCAAGAAAACCAACTTACTGGTTTAGTCCGACTAGGGTCGGATTTTTAAAATGCATGTATACACCTTAGTCTGACTAAAATCGGACCAGATCGGATTTCTCATAGTCGGATTAAAACACCTAGATTATTCGATTAATAGTCGCATTGCTCCTGCGTGTATACGTTGCAGTTGTCCGATTGAGTAGCATAGTCGAACTATGGCTGAATCTGACTAAGATGTGCATGTAAACATACTGAGTGTCGCATCGGTGTCAACAGCAAGTAGTAGGTATAAATACTGGGAAAATACATTTTGTTCTACTTAGATACTATATATTATATAATGTCATTCATATAATATGCTGAAAGTACATGGTCATCCGTTATTGCTCGATGAAAGAAGCATGCATGGACACACAAACACACACACACACACACACACACACACACACACACACAAGGAGGAGTGAGTGGCTGCAGGCATAAACAGATTCTCTCTCTCTCTCTCTCTCTCACACACACACACACACACACACACACACACACACACACACACAAACTCCTACACAAAAAAACAAACTGTTTTCCTTTTGATTATGTCTGCAGTCGTGCAACTGTCACCTACATGTTTGTCATATTAGATAAATAAGAACAGACACAAAGCAGACACAACTTCTCAATGGTTCAAGTGCTGTCAATGATGGAGAATGTGGTTGTTTGTGTTGTTTTTTTTTTTGTGTGTACGACAAAAGGACTTTGGCCCGGGTAAGAGGACATCTGGATTATGGGAAACATTTGTCTTATTTGTTGTGCACATGTGCAAATGTGTCCAGACAGATAGCGGTCTGTGTGTGTGTGTGTGTGTGTGTGTGTCCCTTCTTCCACCCACACACACACTTTGTCCTCTCAACCAGACAAAGTCACGGTGTCCTCAAGTTGCACAGAAACATGTGGACAGGAGCTGCGTGTGTGTGTGTGTGTGTGTGTGTGTGTGTGTGTGTGTGTTGTGTGTGTGTAGGAAGGTTTTTTTCTACTTAATGAATGGACTGACTGCATTATGTAATATTTTGTTTGCTTATATAGAGATCTAACGGTATGATTCTGGGAAAAACAATGAAACATGACTCTGTCTGCTGTTTTATTGAGTTGAGTATTCTTAAATTTTAATAACTACCTGTGGTGTAGAAACATTTCCTCTCCATGTTTAAACCACAACTGTATCCAAGTAAACAGTGAAAATCAAAGTCAGCCAGAGTGAGACTATTTACTTCTACTGGGATTTTTCAGTGATTAAAAACGCCCTCGGCCAAAACAACCTCCAGGCCTCTCCAGCCACAAACTGTGTATTAAAGCAATCACAGCTCAGAAGACTGATTCTAGGTCTGTGTTGTTGTTTAATGTGTGAAGTTAAAAGAGGATCCAATTTACCAGGGTCGGAAAAACACTTCCGAGCAAGATTTCATCACAAGCACCACAAAGGTAATGTTAGTGTATGAGTAAAATCAAACGTCAACGACCACCCACTCAGGTGTTTTCACTGAGTGTGCCTGTTCAGACCTCCTCTAAGGACTGTGTTGTTGTTCAAAAGCCTGATTAAACTGTGAGCCGTCCTGTCGGGCTTCCACGGCGCTCAGTCGGTGTTGTATGTCCCTGAGCTCAGATCCAGAGAGTGAGGCAGTGTGACACAACGCCGACTTCTTCATTATGGGGTGCATAATGTGCTTTTTTCAATGTGTTTTGAAGCCATTTTTTGTCTGGTGGCGAAGTAGTGCTTCTAAATAACTGGATTCGTATTTGTTAGGTTGTCTGTGGCATACTAGTGTTTGTGGGACAACACCCACTTGTTTGCATAAACCAGCTCCTGCAATCACCAAGTCCTTGATCACCCACAGGGTTGCCAAATCCTCCAACTATAAGTGAATCTAGACTTGTTTTTCTGAGCTGCTTACAAATATTGGTAGTTATTTTGGCCTTTCTTTCTCAGGGTAGTTGCTTCTTCAGGCTTGTCCTCACGTCTCCTGTCAAATAAAGCTAAAAATTAAAGCTTGTCATGTCGCAGGATCCGTCCACATCCCTCCATTACCATACACAACACAAACACGGGTAATAAAATGAATCAACATACTGCCATTTGTATTTTTTTAGCTTCCTGAAAAAAATTCGAATAAGTCTTGACCTTCACTTGCTACTTTACATGGGTGGTACTAGTAGAAAAAAAAATATTGAAATCCCTTGTATTGGGTTGAATAACTTTTTCTGTGAAATGTTTTTTTTTTTTTTTTTTGGCCAGGTGGTTTTGTTCAAGTTCCCTAGAGTTTTATCTGAAATTTTAGATATAAACTGTACGTATACAAAATACTTTGTTCAAGTCACCAGGTCTTGTCTTTGGGACTTGTTTCCATCAGGAGATCTGGCAACACTGATGATCACATAGAGATGTTGCACATCAACAACTTTAAGAGCAGCTTCAAGAGAAAGAGGAATGTGAAATGAGGAATTATTTTCTGCAAAAAACCCACATTGTCGTCTGCAACACAAATGAGAGGAAACTTCTGTATCTTGAGAAAAAAGCTCTTTTGGCTGCAAGAGTCAGTCATTTCTCTCTGTTTCTCTCTTCTCTCTTTCACCATCCACCTGCAAAGTAAACACATTCTTTGCAAAAACATTCTTCTGGGATTTTCTATTTTTGCATAAAACAACACTCATCATGTGATTGTAAAGGCTGACTTTCTATTACGATGGGTGTCAGCTGCTTGAAGAGGTGACTGATGTAAGTATCTTCACCTGATGACCTGAAGAGAAGTGAAAATGTGCAGTTTGCTATTCAGAACCTTAGTGACCAACACAAACACAAATAGATGCAAAACACAAACCCACGGATGAAAAGTTCAAAAAACGTTTTGAGATGGGAACATGCAAACCTATTTCACTGTCACAGTATAAATTAAACAACAATAATTATGATGTTGTACATCTCTGTAAGGCACTTGGTGATATTTTTCTGTATGAAAAGCGCCGTATAAATAAAGGTTGATTTGATTTGATTTGTGATCCTTGCACAATGAGCCAATTCTGGTCTTTGGGGATAATATTTCCTTATAGCTGATAAACTTCCATTTAAATGTTTTCGCTACATCTTGAAAAAAAAGTAGCAGAATAGCTCTTTCAGAAGCAAGAGTCTGGCAAAATGTTGCCTTAATTTTTTTGTCGGAAAAGTCACATATCTGTAAACACATTTCATCAGGCAGCATACATCATTTCATTTCATCAATGCGCCAAGTCTCACACAGTATGATGACATTTTGGTTGAGTAATGCAGCTGAGGCCTTTCACAGCAGCTGTTGGTGATTTAATTTGTCAGCGACAGTCAGGTTTAGCAGCCACATCTCAATAACGTAGGCCGCGAGTATTACTTTTAACAGGATTATGCCGAGAACCTTTTTTACGCTCTGATATGCATGTTTTTATTCTGGGAGCCGTATGTCAAAGTCTACAGGCGGGTGGAGGCCTCAGAGGTCCCGCAAATCTACTTTAATTTGCTACCAAAGGAGAAGGGCTAAAACTCTGAACCTGCTGATGAAGCAGGGTTTATACAGCACAGCCTCAGCCCCAGGTCACACATTCACTCATATATATTATGATGTGATGCCCAAAGTGAGGTAATTTGAGACGGCCATTATGGAAGCTGAACTGCTTTCACACATACCATGAATACCAGATATTTTCAAGTAACTGCTTTGTTTTTTTAAACAAAGTACAAGGAAACCAAACTTGTAAATATTGGTGCTTATTTGTACATTCAGAGCTACAAAAGCCAAACATAAATTCAGAGCTCATGAATAAGAATTGTTTCCTTACTGACAGTGGAATTGCTTTAATGGTGCAGGCGTGGTTTGTCACTGTCATTCCACTGATTGGACTCTTTCATTGAAGGTGTGTTTGACTGGAGTGAGAATCAGTCAAACCACAAATTAATTTTTGCTAATTGGAATCGAGTTTAATTCCCTTTGCCAACAACGACAACAACAACAACAACAACAGCAGCATAGAAGCGTTTGAAGCTAATCCCACTGGCTTCTGCACAAACAGTCTCATTTGATTTGACAATGATGCAAAACACAGACTAAGAATCTTGTTATGCACAAAACAAATACTCTAACAATGTCTTGAGTACGTGATTATTAGTACATATTAGCATATACAAATAGTTTGGTTATTTGATTTTATCTGCACAGACATAAGTAGTGTCATATTTCATTGGGGAAACATGCAGTATCACAGTTGTATGTGCAAGAAACAACGACAACAAATTAATAAGTACTACTAAAATGTTTGTTTCAGCTGTCTTTCATTTATTAAGTTAGTCGTTTTAGTTTTGTTAGTTTCGTCCTCCATTTTCCCCTCGCATGTCCTCAGTATTCTTGTTTTTTGTTCCTTATGGCTTTTCCGGTTTGTTCTAAGTTTTTGCTTTGATTCTCACCATCCTGCTGTTGTTGCCTGCCTATTTATGGTTAACGTTTTGCTCTTTGAATCTCGGCATTATTTCATCAAAGCTCACCTTCATTTTCAACTTGCATCAGTGCCGAACATTCAGTTCTTTTTCAGCCAAATCACGTAAGCGGATTACTTTCAAAAAGCATTCTTCTGTGCAGTTTTTTTCACAAAGCAACACTAATTGTCCGTGGCGGCTCTTTATTCTAATGAGTTTCAGCTATTTGAAAAGGTGACTGATACTCATTTTTCACCTCTCTACCACCCATTCAAACTAATCACTTTAAACGATTTGAATGTGCGTATATCACTTGACTATTCAGCTGCCTTAATGACCGAACCCACTGAAGAAAATGTCTCACATCTCACACAGATATAAATATAGTATACAGTCATTTTTCTCCCAGTAAATTTCAGGCACCATTAGTGATTAGTGCTATTCACAGTTGCAGCTACATTCAGAGACATTTCCGTCTTGACACAAGCCGTGATAATGTTGGAATAGATGAGGTAAGAGCTGCTATACTGTTGAGCAGCTACAGACTTAATGTGAGGCTGTGGGTCATGAGCGTAGGCCAAAGCAATATGTAATGGAGGAGGTATCTTAAAGAGGTCTAAGAGGAGGAGGAAATTACTTTGATGTTGATAAGCTTAGTTAGGGTCATAAGGATACTGGGGCTGCATAACAGGGGTTGGCCAGTTTGGAGGAGCAGGCGGCACCGTAGGGGGGAGGAGGTGCTAATGGTACCTGAGATGCTGGAAGCACTTTCATGGGGGAGGGGCGCTTGTCCTTGCAATGTCACGGCTTTCATTTATAACACATAGCCAGGTTTTCTCCTGAAATGTCACCAGGTCTTGACTTGGGAAATATCGATCCACGCTCCCATTCTAACACACTGTCTCTCAACCAACGCGTCTAAAAAGGCCTCTGATTCAGTGGTGTTTCAAACTATGTCTCGCTACTTAACCCTCTAATGTCAGTTTTGCAAATGGATGGTAACATTTTCAAAATAAATCTTCCTGACAAATGGTTCACATAGATAATTGTTCTATGACGTTTGTCCTTGTCATCAACAGCCTCCATCGGTCGGGGTTCGGCCAGGTTTAACCCATCCAACCAGCCCATAACCCCCCTACTTGGACTGGTGTTGCTCTTGCTCTGACTTTCACCCTGAGCATTTCAGGAATAAACTGCATTTG
Source organism: Diplodus puntazzo (assembly GCA_963678695.2). Taxonomy (NCBI): domain Eukaryota; kingdom Metazoa; phylum Chordata; class Actinopteri; order Spariformes; family Sparidae; genus Diplodus; species Diplodus puntazzo. The sequence goes on along the minus strand of OZ023168.1, from coordinate 24,307,857 downwards.
TGAACGGAGGTTATATATGCAGTATGCATCTCAATCAGGCTGCAAATCTGATTGCCATCTGTCTTGGTGTTCTTTGGCTAAACCCTGTCCAAATGGTTGTGGAAAAGCTGTTCATCATCAGCACCAAAACAACCAAAAATTGGCACAAAAGGACGACAGGACAGATTGTTGTTGTTAAAATTGTTGTCATCTGTTTTATACTTGACATGGAGAACAATGGCAGATTAATTTCAATGTCACTTCAGCTGTCAAAATCACAGTCACAGATCGTATGGGTGGCTATTTCCATTGGCCGTTTACTCACGTAATTACACTTGGAAGAGGGAAAGATCACGGGTGCGTCTCGGAGGGCTGCATTTATGCTGCGCAATCTGCCTCGGATGTTTCTTGGGTACATTTTTTTCACCCAGCATGAAGGGTGTTTTTATATAATGAGAGTAAAAGGTAGAGATCATCTTCCCCAAACCCCAAACTAAGTAGGTTACTTTCTTTCACATGTTGCTGTGAGAGGTTAATTTACATTTATAGCAGCTTTATCTTATAGCCTGACATAGATTTTTAAACACATTATTTTCAGGTTGTCACAGCTGGTGTCTGAAAAAAAAACTTTTCTATTTCATGTTGTTTGTACAGGAAGTGATTTTGAAAGGAACAGAGGCTTCCAAACTTTGCCCAGAAAATACTTGTCAGTTCATAAAACACGCCTCACTGCACAGGAAAAGCTACACACACACACACACACACACACATAAGCTGTCTCAGAACATTTACACACATGCACCAGCAAGCAAACAAATGCACCCTTCAGTCTAAGTGCCCTCCTACCTGTGCAACGGTAAAGTGCATTTGTCAGAAAACACACACAAACGAAAATGCCCACATGGACACACACACACACACACACACACTGTGGGCATACAAGGCGGAGACTTAATGGACTCCAGCGACAGAAGAGGAATTGCCTTGTTGCAGCCAGTCAGTGCCACATCCACGCCTAAAAACACTGCTATACCACACATACCCACACACACACACACACACACATGCACATGCACACTTACACACTTACACACATCTAAGAAGACACACACACACATACTGTACGTATACACACAGCCTGGCAGCCATTTTGTCCTTCAGATTACTTGCCATGCAGCTGGTGGTGCACAGAATAACAATGAGTGGAAAAAACCAAGGAAGAAAGGAGGGGAGGAGTGAAGGAACCTAGAGAATAAGAGGAATGAAGGAAGGGTGATGATGGGGAAACGAGGGAAGGATGTAAGGTAAATTAACAAATAAGGAAGACTGGAAGAGGAAAAGTGAATCAACGGTGATGATGGATGATAGGAGGGGAGGAGGATGGACTCTGAAATTGCCACTGCCAAGACTCCCATGAGGCGCTTGAGTCAAAACCTCCCAACTGCAGCTCAGAAGGAAAAGAAGCCTCTATATATTCTGTCGGCTGTAGAGCTTCTGTGTCTGCCAAAGAGTTGCATTATAAATCATGAAAATCTGATGAGATGGATGCATACAGTATAGAGATACGATAGAGAATGTAGATTTGACAAACACAACTATCTAAAAAAAGTATCCACCCCAAACGGCGGGATAAATCTGAGCTAAGTACGTTCCTGCAAAACCAGTTATCTTTAATCTGAATGTTTCTTCATGTTGCAACTATACGTCTGTTAAGGTTTAATTTTCTTTTAATTTTTGTCAACTGACCACAGAAAATCACTGACTTCCTGTTAAGAAAAAAAAAAAAATAGCCAGTTTTGGTATCCACAAAAGGGGCTCAAAATGTCCACTGGTGTGACTCGATCTGTGTTCAGCGGTCTTGTGGCTCGTCCCCTGATATGAAAGTGAGCTAATAAACATATATTGTGAACGTGATATGCCACGTTTGGGACAAATGTTAACCTTGGACGTATCAGTGGTTTGCAGAAGTGTTAACATTATATCCCGGTGATTGTTCTGGATTACTAATGGAGAAATAATGCAAAAAGTTAATGAGGCTATGATTTTTACATTTTGTAAAAAGTGCAGAAAAAAACTGACTCTGGAGCCTGACAACTGAAGCAGCAAAGGAAATGAGCTTCCTTAGGATTTGAGTCGTTACTATGGTGCATATATAGACTGTGTGGGTGTGTGTGGATGTGTGTGTGTGTGTGTGTGAGTTTGTTGGAAGTTGGATCAAAGCAGTGATGAACTCTGAATCTGTCAGGAGTGAAGCTTTGACGAACACTGATTTTCTGTCTCAATCGCTCACACACAACCTCGGCTATCTATATCTATATATAAATCATACACATACCCACACAAAGAAGTGCGCACAAACACAAAGTTCATGTTAAGACGCAGACAGAATCAAGCAAGCACTGACAGTGTTTGGAGACTGCGAAGAGAAATATCCTGTCAAGACACGTTGTCTCTGACAAGATATTTCTTCTTGCAGTCCAGTCCAGATTTCATGGTGTCAGTCTCTCAGGATCAGTGCACAACAGAGCAGGGTTAAATATATTGTACAGTAGAGGAGCCATGGAGACCAATTTCATCCACCCACAGCAGCAGAAATGGATGTAATATCTGTGTTGTGTTTTGATAAAATGGTAAGACTTTCTCTCAGTTGGACGAAACTCTCCCTGTAGCTACTGCTGGTCACACAACAGTTTCCAGCTGAGTGCATCAGGATTGGACCTGTTTTCTGGAGTTTGTCAAAGTCTTGGAAGGAGCACAGGACCGCAGAGGCCCCGAGGCGACGGGCCATTCACTTTCAGGTTGTCCCCGTAAAGAAAGCATCGTGGAACCTTCAGCGTGATTTATTTAGTTCAGCTTAGGTTTAGTGTTGTCCAGCGGTTGAGGAGGAATTCAGGTCTTTTTTGCAGCTGATTTGTTGGGGAGTAGATGTTTAAAGTGGCATAAAATGAAAATACTGAAGTCATCTAAGTACTTATGAGCACTGATTTGCTTTTCATCACTGTGCATGAATGTGCTGAAAGAATGCGTCCAATGAATGTAATTGAACGTGACCTATTAATTGCAATTAATGAACATGAATGTTGAATCGAGACAACAATGCTTCTAAGTACATTGGCAGAGGGTAATGTTTCATATCAAGTAATTGGTACAGAGAAGTTTAAGTGTGTTTTAATTCATTACAAATCCAGTGGTCCTCAGTCAGAAGCACAGCACTCTGGTTGACAGATTCAACCCAAGGCATCATGGAGCGGTAGAGACAAGAATAATGACTCAGTGTATGATTTACAATCATTGTTTTATTTTCTGACATGGAGTGCATTTAATGTGTTGTCTGATATATTTGAATATAAGAACTGACATATCTTTACACAGTAAATGTAATAATTTCACCAGAATCCTTTGAGTAATGCGTCAATATTACTTTCTTGCTAGCAGCAAGAAAAAAATGGAGGAAATGAACATGAACTGGATCATTTTTGGGACCGTCAACTTTGTTGGAAATCCCAAATTATGAACTATGGATTTAATAATTAGATCCTTTGGATCTTTGTGAATAGATCTTTGAATATGCTCTTGTGAAGTGAACAAGCACAACACTGACCATTAGTATATTTACACCACACAATACTGGTCCTGCAATTCTGCTGGAGACAGTTTCACTGTGTGATCAGAGATGATGGAGGATGTGGGGTGCGTCTGTTCCCAGAGGCCAATCATATAACAATCCATCCATGAATAAAGCAGAAGGCAGGTGGAGGGAAAGTGGATATAACAAAAATAAATTATTAATATAAAATTATTATATTTTTCTCCTTGCAATTGTGAGCGCAACACACTAGATCTCTTTGTTTTTATCTCTTTAACTCCAGGATTTTTTGGGGGCTTAAATTCCTTTACATTCAGTACATTTTCCGATTTCCTTTTCCATTATTCCTGACGTTCCTGTTTTCACTGTCGTCAATGACAACAATCAACTGGATTACTGTGACACTGAAGAAAATGTCTATAAATGATAATTATGAGACTTTAATTACAAATATTATCTTTTGTATAAGTGTGTTGTGATAGAGAATGTTTTGTACAATATCTCTTTTCATTATGGACTGCGGGCGGCTGTAGCTCAGGAGTAGAGCCAGCGTCTTGTTATTGGAAGGTTGCTGGTTCGAATCCCCTGGTCTGCATGTCAACGTGTCCTTGGGCAAGATACTGAACCCCAAATTGCTCCTGATGTGCTGGTCAGCACCTTGCATGGCAGCCACCACCATCAGCGTATGTATGTATGTATGAAGTTGCATTGGAAAAAAGTGTCTGATAAATGTAAATGTTTTAAATCAAAGTAGAGAATTATGTTTTTTAGGCAACCTATCTCAATTAACTCCAAAGGGTTAAAGGCAAATGTGTGAATTTCAGCCAGTCATCTTATGAAGCGCTGACGTGTTGCTCAGTAATCACTGATGTAAATGAACGGTCATAGACCGCATGTATTATTCAAAAGACCGTGCCGCCTTTTCATCACATTCTCCCCAGATGGCAGTCAAACTAACACACATGCACCTCATCATGAACTATTCATAAGCCTAAAGATTATTGACGTCTCATAATTCACGGTGACACAGAGCTTTGTGGAAGAAGATGTGCTGCTCCACAGTAGAGACGGACGTCGTTTAAAAAAAAAAAAAAAAAAAACGAGTCAATGACTTTCTACAAAATGAGGATTTGGAAGAATGAATAATGATGGAAAGATGGACGGAGTACAAGAATGACGATAAATGGAAATGAGGGATGAAAAGGTCGGTATGAAAAGGCTTTAAAAGTAAAAGCAGAAGGATATTTGAGCAAGGATGATGTGATTGTCACAGCCAAGGCTCTGGAATATCAAAATCCTCACCGTGTGGTGTGTTAATAAATCCACATTTCTGTCCGTGCTGCTGAAGTCGAAGACAGATACAAATCTGTCTTCGACTTCAGCAGCACGGACAGAAGTGTGGATTTAAAAAAAAAAAAAAAAGCCTCTTTTCTCTCTGTTTCGTCTTGGATCAGCAATATTCTCTCAACTATGTACTTTAAATACTCAAAATACTCTATCTTATATTATAGCTTATATACTAAATAAAGTTGTGTCATCTCCATGATTAAAGTGATGAGTAGCTGTGGAAGAGTGAGATGATCTGCTGCCTGTAATCCTGTAATATTCTCATTATAATTCTGTGATAATTATTCTATAGTAATATATAGTATAAGGGGAGGCACATCTACAGAGATAGTTTTTACAACAAGGTTTGGGTTAATTAAGTCAGGTGATGTTTGAAAAGGGATTTACTCCAAGGAAGGAGGGATAAATGTATTAAGGAAAGATACAAGGGCGAGTAAATTGGGGAAAATGAAGATGTGAAGAGAAGAGAGTGAAAATGAGGAAAGAGGGGCGTAAATTAAGTACATAGAGGGGCCTCAGATGAGATAGATAGATAGATAGATAGATAGATAGATAGATAGATAGATAGATAGATAGATAGATAGATAGATAGATAGATAGATAGATAGATGACAGTTGGCTGCAGCAACAATACAATAAGTAAATATATCTTTTTTAGTGTTCACGCTGCCAACAACAGGATCGATATCTCCAAACTCACTTGTCTCAGTTGTTTGAACACATTCAGTGTTTTTCTCTGAAGCTCTAATATCAAAGTGTGGTAACATTAGTGAAAATGCTGCGGCGCTGCAGGATTACACTCATAAAACTCACTTAAGCTAATGTCGGCACACATTCAATCGTCAGTGGGAACATGCACGAGTATGTTCCTCTGTTTCTGTTTGATGTTTTAATGCATCTTAAGAGATAAACAGAAACATCAGCATAATGCCTGTTACTTACTGAGCCCCAACAGGAAGTGTTTGATATAAACTCTGGTAATCAGGCCTTTGAGTGTTACCTACATTAAATCACTGTGCCAGGCAACATTTAATGTGAGGTGTAAAATAGGAGAGTGCTGAGAAAAATACACAATTTTAGACAGGAATACTTGATAAAATGAGCTTGAGATTGTTTGCATTGTCTGTAGTTTTAGCTTAAAGGTCCAGTGTGTAGGATCCAGTGGCATCTAGTGGTGAGGTGGTAGAGTGCAACCAACTGAACCATCCTCATCTCAACCTCCCCTATGTGACCCTCTCTGGTCACACTCCCCCTGTAGTTACACAAAACTCACTTAAAGGTGCAAAAAAAGGACACATTCTTAGTTTTAGGTGATTAAACATTTAATATAAACATGATTACAGACATTTTATTTAATTTCTGCCCATCTATCAATTTAATAATCCTAAACTCTGGATCTTAAGGCATCATCGCACAAACCAAAAAAATAGAACTAGCCTTGTTCTGATTATCTCTTTGAAGTTCACACTTTATTCTTTATCCAGCATTTGCAGGCCCACTTGTGTCGAAGGCTGAAGGGTTGTGCATTCGCTGTTGATAAACACTGTTACTGCTGTAAAGAGAAAATGGAAAGCTTTCATCAGGGACTCCACTAACCTCTGGCCTCTCGTCTGTGTGCCCGAAAGAATACAAACACAGTTTAGAGGCTGCTGTGTGAGTTATTATTGAGAGATGTGGAGATTGAGAGTGCACGTGTGTGTGTGTGTGTGTGTGTGTGTATGATGAGTCAAACTCCTGCTGAAGGATTTTGCCTTTTTTTTCCCCCTCAGTGACTTGAGTCATGTGTTCTTGTCACATTTTGTGGGACTCAACTTACAACTGAGGCAGACAGTCACCTTGTTTAATTCTAGACTATTCTGCTCTTATCGGACTCCTCTGGACGACGGCACACACTGTCTGCTTATGCATCCCAGAACTGATGACCATATAAAAGACACTGGCAACAATCATGTGACAAGACTTTTAACAGACCTTAGGTTTAAATTTTGATATTCTGCTGGTAAAAAAAAAGGAGAGAGACAACAGCGCATTCACTATTACAATACGCACCAGTGGAAACGTGGCCATGCTAGGTTCACTTAACAATCACCAATAACAACTCACCTGCTCATCAGCTCTGCTCACACTCCAGGAGAGCATCCATCAGTGTTGCCAGGTGTGTGAAAAGTTAATGTACTCAATATATGATCAGTAATTCCAAAATTCATCACAGAGGCTTTAACCAGCCCCAGGAAGAGGCTTAGAAAACATGTGTTTGAACTGTTCTTCAACTGAATGATGAAGTAGTAGTTAGTTATTACAAACCAGTCAAGCTGTTCTCAGAGGGAAATAAGGACGCATGCAATTATTGAGAGAGTAACCATTCTAGCAGCTTTGTGGACCAAATCAGATGCTGATACTCATCAAGAGAAATTTGTCTCACTACTTAAACTCGCTACCCTAAAATGTTAATGAGAGCGATGAGCGTGATGATTTCATCTCCCGACCGTCATGTTGGTCCAACTTAGTCTGATCAGTCATTATTACCAAATCATATTTATAATCAGCAGAGCACCAACTGGAACTGATCTGGGAAATAAAGAAGTTAATTGAATTTCTCTCCATTTGGCAGGAAATCAATATGATGGTGAACTTAAATCGATTCAGAGACGAAAAAACAGAGAAACACACTGTTGAACCTCATCAGCATGAAATGTCCAGATGTCGTCTGTTTGCTGACAAGTTTGCTCTACACGCTGGCCAAAAACTTGGCTGAAGACTATACCTCCCAGAGCTAAACTCTAATGACTTCATAACTCATGACTGATTGAACACCTCACGAGTGCAGCTTACAAGCGCCAGCTGTTCTCTCTCTGCAAACAGAACATGCAGGTGAAACCAGGTAGAAAGTGTGATCCGTCTTCGATTTCGTTCCACTTCGGCGACAGAGGGCAGATTCAGATGAAAGCGAGGTGACTGAAGGTTACAGAAAGTTTTTTTAAATGATGGATGTGACACAAAGATCTAAAATAAGCTCATCAGTGAAAAATTCAAACGGATTCCTTTAAGTCCTGATGATGAAACTGAATTAGCTTTCATATTTTTCGGAGTGTCACTGAGCTGTCAAAGCAAGGTTCATGTCACCCCTCTTTGCGTGTGTGTGTGCGTGCGTGTGTGTGTGTGTGTGTGTGTGAGAACAAAAGCCTTTCAAGTTTTGCTGATGAAAGGTGAAATCATTATTTCATCACCAGTTCATGAATACCTTTCTCTCCATGGTGGTGTTAATATAAGTGACAGTTTCTGCGTATGTGTGTGTGTGTGTGTGTGTGTGTGTGTGTGTGTGTGTGTGTGGTCCCTGTACCTGTGCAGGTTCTTGTACAGTATGTGTGTGAAGACCTGTGAAGCCTGTTGTTTTGACAGCGGACAGATGGGAACTTTCCCGCTGATAATTGGCCAGATGTGTGTAAAAACACACTGTGATGATGCAGTCTTAGTGTGTATGCGTGTGTGTGTGTGTGTGTGTTTACTTTCTCCAGCTCCATTTTCAAAATATCAAACAGTGACGACCCCTTGCTGAGAAACAGCACGACTCGAAAACACACACACACACACACAGAATTAATCATACCCCAGAGATGAATTAAAATAAGCATGCAGAAGTGAACGTACTGTACTCACAGCGGGGTACATACGAAGACATCATCGCACACACACACACACACGAGCAGCTCTTATGACTCTTTGCTCTTTAATAAAAATATCATGATTGTGATTTTTTTTTACCCCCCACAGTGAAAAATCCTTTATGTTTTTAAATTGTCTCTTCAACATTTAATTCAATTTCACAAATCATCGACAATAATAAAATAAGCAAACAGCGCCGACAGACAGCCGACGTTTACACAGATTATGTTCCTTTGTTTTCTGAGCCACATGAAGGTTAAATTGACTAATGAAGTTATTAAAAAGAACCCGACATCGCTGGCGTGTCTCGTTAATGTAGTCAGTTATCTAAATTGCATTTCTTTTGCTGTGTTGAAGCTCAGCATCCCTCAGAGAAACAGGCAAGAAATGTGACTCACTGTAACACTTCTGACTCATGCTGCGCTGACTCACGCCCTAACCTGTTGAGATTATGTCATGGGGAGCGTGCAGGGAGCCATACGAAGAACAAAAATCGATAATAAATACACCACTGAAGACCGTGGGCTGATTCACATTCCCGTGATTCAGTTTGTTTTTCACTCAGACACATTACTTTTTGTTTCACTGCTACAAAACTCTGCAATAATAACAACTATTTAAAACTGTCATCTTTTCTGTTGCCTTTGTGGTATGACATTATTATTGAGCAGAAAAGACAGATCTTGTCCTCCTTTTAAGGACAGGGTTAATATGTGGGCACATAGCTTAACAATTTAACTTTATATTCTTATTTAGCAATTACATGACAATTCATCTCATGTAATGTAAAAGCAATGCAACAAATAGTGTGATGAGTAACCTTCTACGGGAAGTAAATAAGTAAATGAATGCATTACTTTTAATTTTAAGTAATGAATAATGTGTTAGCAACCCCAACAGTGGTTAAATATATCTTAATTAGGATGAATGACTAAAAGTGGAGGTGACAGGAAGGAACATCTCCAAAAATCAGCAAATCCCTCAGTATGCATGAGAAGCAACCTGTCTAAATATCAGAAAAAGACTGACGGACATATCACAATTTGTATTTCGAACTATCCGATTCTTTAATTAACTTTTTCTTTCCTTCACTTCTTACATTTTTAAAAAGATACTTCAGGAGAAAAGTAAACATCTGCTCCACTTCTCATTATTCTCTTCTGCTCAGTCTCAATATAATCATCGTTCAGTAGACGAATAATAGAAAATCAATTAATTAAGCTAATTCTGTTTGGAGGTTTTTGTCTGCTGTATTATTACCTTTCATAAATAACACCTAAGAGAGCGGAGAAAATGTCCTGCTGATGAATAAATTAACCAAATTAATATCTGGTTAAACCCACCAGGGTGTCGTCAAACCGCAGGACTCAATTATTACAAAAAAACACTCACACTGCCAGTTCATTCAGACACTTAATGTAATGTCATTATTGAGATTATTGCTCATTTCTCATCACAATTTCTTCTTGACTGACTTTTGTTGCGAGCAAATGATTAAACACATCCTGCTCGTTAACGACTACAGTCAGGAGGTGAAAGTGAGATAATAAACAGACAGTTTAGCCTCTGAACAAATCTCTCCGCTCACAGTAAAGTTGCTGCGTCTGGGTTTGAATTAAGTGGAGGACAAGAATTTGGCCTAATTTGAGCTGCACAAGAGGGAAAGAGGCCACTAATTCAACCACACACCTCACCAAGCAGAACAAAGTCAGATTTGGTCTGTGAGAATCTTTAAGGCTGACAATTCAGCATCCAAAGTGTACAGAGCCCCACTGGTGCATCCACGAAACAGGAGAAACATAATGAGGTTTCCATCTCAATGAGGGACCACACACACACACACACACACACACACACACACACACACACACACACACCTCACTGAACTTTCTTACTCTTCTCTTAAACTTAGTGCTGTCTCACATTTGTAGAACAACACTTATCGGCTCTCTTTCTAGAGAGTAACATGAGAAGATAGATATTAAAAGGAACAGTCCAGCTAAAATTAGAAATTATGTCATTATCTTGTATGCTGTTGGAAAGTAAGATGAAGTTTCGAAGTCCACGAAACATTTCTGCAGCTTCAAAGGAAAAAACATCAATTATTTAGATTTTTAATATACTGTTCATATTTTTGGATGAACAACAGTTTATTACTGTTTATGTTCACCCACTTTACGCTTCAACATCCAGTTGTGCAGAGATTTTTCTTTCTATACAATGCTGTTCTTACTTTTCATGAGAGCAACCACGTACAATATCAGAAGTACCCTCCAGGAGAGGCCGACTGAAAATGTCTGCTTTCATCCCCACATTTAAATAACCCCGTTTCCATGTTGGCCGGCTTTTCACTCCTCGTTCCAGTGTGGTTTTTCAGAGCGACTATAAAACACTTGATTTATTTACCATGAAATAGCTCCACCACATTACTCTCTATAAAACCACAAACTGTCATTTGTACATTTCTGTTTGTGTAGGGATCTTAGTCTTAAATGTTAACATGTTTTAATAGGCTTTTTTTGGACAGGCTGACAGTTTTCCCCATGCTCCCAGTCTTTATGCTAAGCTAGGCTAACAACGTCCTGGATCAAGCTCCATACTTGTCGTCGTGGCGGTTCTGGCAGTAAGATTACAAGGCAGCCCAACCGACGTAAAAACATAAACAAAAACTATGTAAATCTAGAGGGAATGCCCAATGTCAGCTACTTGGACAATAAACAAAAGCCTTGTCTATCATCAAACTGAAATGGCCTCCAACATAAGAAAGCTTCTGGCTGGCAAGCTAAGGAGACAAGGTTTTCAGTCAGTAAGGGACCAATTCAGAGAAAAAATTCATAATGAGGGTCAGCTGGGTGCCTTTCCACTAGGGCTGTAACGACACACGTATCGAAGCCGAAATCGCGACACTCAGATCCACGAACCTGTCTCGCGCTGTGAGAAGGCAGAATCACGACACAACTTCCAGTCCAGATCAGCCCTATGAGCTGTAACCACATAAACACTGCAGCGGTCGTTCGCCAATTCTCCGCCGTTGTTCGTTCACACAGAGCGGAACACCGCTGTAAAGACGAACCGCTGCGTAATTCACACAGAAAGCCGGCGCTGCGGCTCCTAATGATGTGACGGTACATGTCATGATGACGACGTGTGTGCGTTTTCAAGGGGTTTCCCCGGTGTCTCCCCTGTCAATCAAAACCAGACGGAGGCTGTCTTCTGGGGTAAAGTTCACTGAAGTCTCGATCCGGAGGGCTGACCGTCGCGGAGATTTTTTATCATAAACACTCGGTGAGTTAAAGTTTTTTTTGTTGGTGACAGACGCTGTTTATTGGGCAGAAATGTGACGAGGAGTCGGTAGGACGGGCGGGAGGAAGGACTCTTCTCCACTTACAGCTGCGGTATTTTTCCTTGTTTCCAAAGACAGTTACAGTTACTACGTTACCTTCGTTTGGTTCTGTAACGTTGCTTTGTGGGACATTTCTCTGTATTAAGTTGAGTGAGGGATCTGTGCAGTTAACAGACCATCAGATAGACACGCCCTCCACAATACTGCACCTCTGATACTATCAGACAGACAAGTATCATATACATAAGTTATTGAAATGGTACATAAATAAAATGCTTAATTTAGAAAAAAAAAAAAAAAACGAGGTTTGTATCGAACCATGGGTCAAAAATCGTGATACAAACCGAATCGTGAGTTTGGTGTATCATTACAGCCCTACTTTCCACACCTCTTTGTAGCCTTCACAAAAGGGCGTAGTCACACCATGGTTGGCTGGGAGGGGAATGCCCCAAGCTGCTTCCACTACCCTGCACTCAGGTGATCTGAATCCCCTGCATTAGTCCAGAGAGGGAAAAGCCCCAAAACAAGTGTAGCACAATTCTTCACCCAAGTTTCAGTAGAACAGTGTGAAGAGTTTCATCTCCTTGGAGGATCATGGTCCAAATAAATATGGATCTGCCGAGCAAATCTCTGCTATTTAAATCTTTGGTAATGAGTTTAAGTTTGTCATGGGAGACCAGACACTTATGTTTTCAATCTGTGCGAGGAGCTGTGGGTAAAAGGAGTAAAGTGCCTGAAAGAGTTTAATAGTCACTAAACACATTTTTTTCATTTGACGCCTTTCATCACAGGAACGTTTGTGAGCAGCGCTTCGCCAATCTAACTGCAATTACAGGTAATGTCGTACTATACATTACAAATTTCACACATTTTCACAGGATTGTCCGAAGGGTTTTCTTTAAAGGTATCTAAATATATCAGAAAAAGTAAACCTGGAAGAAAACGTGCAGCAGAGCTCTCTGGAGAGGCCACACATCATGTGCTTTATGTCTGAAGTTACGATGGTGCATCGCTGATGGGAAATTTTATGTGAAAAATGTCTGTGCATCCATTTTTTTTATGTGTATCAGTTGTATGAAAAATAAAACCACCCTGAGGCAAATATAGCAATGCGGCTGTCTGTCATCCTCACAGGCATCGCTGCAGCCTTAACTGGACAGTTACTCCCCAGAAAAAAAAAATAAAAAATCATCCGCGTCCAACTGGGCATGAATGACACCCGTAACACGCGCATATGTTCCTTCGACGCTAGATCCAAAATAGCTGCAGCTGTCATTCTGATGTGAAGACCGGATGAATCAGGCTGGATGAATTTAAGAGAGATTATTCAACACGCTGTGCAGTATCGCTCTTAAATTGAGAACAGAGATGAGCTCGAGTCCCTGTAGGATTGACATAATGTGCATGCAAATTCAACATCGATTTACTGAACTACAAAAATCCATATTACTCACCAATAGCGCTGGGTGGTGGCAAACTGGTAGACATATAAAAATAAAACCCCACATATTTTACATGTTTACTTTATAAACAAGGTTAAAGGAAAAAGATAATAAAAGTAATTTTGTTGCATGAACCAAACAACCAGCAGGATGGAGAGTAAACCCTGGTCACGATCCTGATAACATTCAAGTAGTCGTATTATTCTCATTCATGTGACGCTCACAGTTAACAGTTAATCGTGGCTGTGTTTATTGTGGCTTTTATAAAATGTCTATTTCCAGAGTAAGGGAGGGAAAAGTGAAGACAAGTTAATTAGCTCTTTATATCATACCGGGAACATGATTTGTTCAAACCGAGTTTGTTTATAAAAAGGAGTTATTTCGGGCTTTTAAGCTCAGTTTGACTCGGGTCGTTAGCTCAGCGCAGCAGGGATTTCATTACATTTCTGCTTGAAGGTGTGTCTTCAAGACACTTGTCTTGTAACGTGGTCAAAGAGCGGCTGTATATTCTCTTCCTCTGGTATTATCGAAGAACAGGCACCAATAAAGCTCTGCTGATTTGGTGTTCAATAAGTTTAATTATCCATGGTACCTTCGACTCCAGCCTACATGAAAACATTCCACTGGTTATTGGTACAAACTTCTTGATTTATATTTGACAGCCAAGGACAAACAGGTTGTTCCTTAGCGGGCTTCAACTGCTTGGGATGCCCACAAATGGGGCTAAACGACTTGCAAACTACCGAATCTCTGTGAATATCAGTAGCTGTCATGTACACGGAGATGCGTTTCCCCGAGGACTGCTGTGTGTTTTGTATTGTGAAAAACATTTCTATGATCTTGTGAACGTACTGCACCTCCAACAATTATGTGTCCTTGTACTGTTCTTTTTCTATGTTGACATAAAAAAAAATGTTGTCGTCAACCTACACATGTTTAAGACTTATAGGTATAGGTTATAGGTGAGATGGCTGCCAAGCCAGTGACCACAGTACAAGACTGCCTTTCAACATTTATAAGCGTGAAAACACTGGATATTTTTAAAAAGCCCCGGTAACAATTACCAGCAGTGTTTGTGGTGACCTCAGGACATCTCCTACTGTTTTCGTGGTGACCAAAACAGGTATTTCAAGCTAAAAAACAAGGTTTCCCAACCATGACTAAGTGAATTTTGTGTCTAAACCTAACTGGATCATAAACACAGCATTGTCACAGCATAAAAAAGAAAATTGTGAACCTGCAACATATCCACGATTTGCAGAAATGTACATCGCCAACTTCAATTCTGGCAGTTGGGTTTGTTTCCCACCTCCTGAAATTGAGTTCAATCAGCCTCAGATGAAGAGTTCTCCTCCCTGCATGGAGCTGGAGTGCTGAACAACATGGTGACCTTTCTCTCTGACATTTGGTATCGTGCACATTAGCGTTATTGTAAAGTGTCTCTGCAGGCATATTATGGAGGGTGACACATATAAAATAGGGGACGGAAAGAGCTGACGACACACACACACACACACACACACACACAGTCACTTTGACACTGAAAATGACATGAAATACCAGTCATGTCTGCATCAGAGTTTCATTGAAAAGTAGATGAAAAATATGTCACCTGAGTGGACAAGGAAATGAGCCAATCTCTGTCTTAGAGACCCTTATATTCACACGCTTGACCTCTGCAACAGCCGCCACACACTCGATTGGTTGGCACAATTTGATATTACATGTGATAACACAGTTCCCTGCTGACAGATGTGTTTCTGTCTTTATCTCTCTTTCACACACACAGTATCATATGAGACATGCAGGTAATATAGGATACAAGACTGTACATTTCTGTAGACTTACACGTGCCCACACAAAAGATTTTAAAATAGAAAATACGAGGTTTGGTTCCCACATGTTCGTCTGTTCAGCCATCTTTCTTTTTTGTCGTTAATGGTTCAGTCTGGCAGGTATTTTGCTACCTGCTAGCGATTAGACAACAGAGAAAAAGCCACATTTATCCAGTCACAGAGCTAAAAAAAGTTAAAAAAGGTTTGTTTCAATAAAAAGGAAAACCTAGAACATACCAAACATACTGAAATAAGTGTTGAGTGTGATACTGTCGATTCTGCAGAATGCGTTTATCTTCAGATTTCAGTATCTTCAGTAGAGTCTGACAAATACATAATTAAGCCTATAATGGCCTATTGCAGATCTACCTGTATCAAGTATATGTCATCCAACATGTGCCGATATGATTATCAATCATTCTGTATTCACATTATGCAGAAAAGACACTTGAGGTTGGTAACGATCATTAATTTACCTCCAATGTAATTTTGGACAATAAAGTTTGTTGTTAAACTCTGTTAGCTGCGTATCTCATTCACACAATTGTTTGAGGGATCACTGTTAAATATGAATATCCACCGATATATCGAAAAGGTTTTACTATCCAATATGAGCTTCCAAAATCCAGCACCGGAATGCCAGCCAAAGGCGCGATAGCTTTCTCTTTCCCCAAAGTCTTTATTGTGGCATTTCTCTTCTAAAGCGACATGTTTGTTCTACTGTTTTAGAAAGCAGTTGTGGTTTGCCCTTTCGTTTTGGAAGCAAGGCCCTGTTGTCCCTTTACTGTTTATGAAGTAGTTTAAGCTGTCCATCAGTTTCTGCACCAACACCCTGAGTCATAGTCGTACACATTTGTGGTACTTTGGCCATTTTGGCCATTTTCACCCTGAAACACACTGACAACACTGTTCTCTGTGATGCTGCACACTTTAGGGAGTTGAATCACATTTGACACTGTTGATAGATGAAGCAAAGAGGAACACAGGACTGAGGGGAGGTTGGAGGGAAATGCAATTTCTGACGACACGGGACATTGCTTGTCTCTATCTGTCTGTCTTTTTATATATTTGGCCTCGGAGACAGAGGCAATGTGTGTCCTCCGAGGCGGCTCCGTCGGGGCTTTTATTTCAACTTCATAATGTCCTGACAGAGAGCGAGGCGGAGACAAAGAGAGAGGGAGGGGATAGAGAGAGGAAACCAGTTGTAAAAGTGAGTAATAAGACGAAAAGACGTTGTGCACCGAGATGTGACAGGAGGTTCTGACTGTGTTTGTGGAGGAGTGGAGTAGCAGAGAGGTTAAGTGAGGCAATCTATCTGTCTGCCTGTCCATTCGTCTCGCAGCTCTTTTTTGATTGATGGATACATTTGAGGACGGAGGCAGAGACTGTATTTGGATCTAAGTTTAACAAGCAAGGCTGAAAAGTCAATCGCCAAACCAATTTTATTAAGAAGCCGCCGGCTATAATTAAGTGTTGGTTTGCACTGATTATTTCATTAGGACAGCATGAGCTCATGTAATGATTACAATGTTGTATTAACACAAAATAAATGGAAAGGAAATGCAAAGGAAAGAGGCTTGAAATTTCCACCGAACAGTTCGCTGGTTGCTGAGCACAAAAAGGTCAACAGAAGCAGTTGGTGAAGGCTGATTAAGGTGATGACGCTCAGCCAAGTCCAGAAATTAAGTTCCTACATTCAGACAACGAATATTACAGATGTTACAACAGTGTTTCCTGTATGGTGATTAGTCCAATTATGAAGAGGCTTCAAATCGTGTACAGGAGAAACCAGGTTATTTGTCCTAAAATCTGCATGTTGAGTTCCGTACTGCGTGTTCAAGATATAATCCTCTGTATTATACACTCGACATCGTGTGAAAACTGCTGTATAACATCTTCGGTGGCTCGTGAGGATTTCTCCTAAGTCTTTAAAATATAAATCGATGGATGTGTTTAACATTTCTTTTAACATTTACGACGCAAAGCAAAATGGGAATGAGGGGACGGATATTTATCAGGCACAGAGAGTGTGTTAATAAAAACAAATGTTGTTCCTTTAAAAATGTAGCATCCAACCCCAAGTACCCCATTAAATCAAGAAACAGGCAGGAGTCCCAGGAGATCAGAATGAAATCAGCCCTGCTGTTGAGAAAGAAATTCAAGGGTGGTGTGGTTGTGGAACCGTTGAGGCCATATTATAAGTAGGACTATGATTTGAGTACCAGATATATGAATTTGAAGGAAAGAGATTGAATTTGACTCCTTTGTATTGTGGCCCTGAGGGTCAAAACACAATTCAAAGCTTAACATTTCACAAAACACAAAAACATCTTGGAAACTGTAACAGTATTTCACAAAATACAACAACATGTCAGCAAACACAACATTTGACCTTGATCTGGAATGTTGCATTATCTGAAATGTTGCTGTGTTTTGACCCTCAGGGTCTGAAAGTTATCACAACCTGATTAATTTTACCTTTTGCTGTGGTGATTGTGGGCTAAATTGAAAAATCACGATGTTCAAATTATTCCTAATGGTTCTACTTATTTGCCAGATGAGCTCATATCTGAAATGATGTTTTCTGGGGATGTTTTCATGCAGTGCTGCACTCTTCAATTCATGAAGATAACTTCGTCACTCAGTCTGGATCTGATCGCTTGGCAAACAGCTTGTTTTGGCAGCTTTCAGTTGTGGACACGTGTAACAGCGCAGAAGCCGAACGTTCTTGCGAAAGCACATTCACGGTCAGCTAACTACTGGAGGAAAATACTTGTTAAAAAAAGCACATGTGTTTTCAAGCAGAGGTAGGACGTGCTCTGTATTCTGCGTCTGCACTCAGGGGCGACTTCTCAGATGCCGCTAACTTCAACCGCAGATGAGGCGACAGCTCCTCAAGATGAGTGACAACTGTTTGGGCGTGACTGAACACTGGGGATGAGGACAGCCTACCAATACACGTCTCAATGGAAGACATTTCAGCTGCAGGCTGTGCGGGTCATCTTCTCTGTCGTACCCTCAGTGGCTCCTCATGACTCGTTGCTCACTCATCTTCTTTTATGTGTATTTTTGAGACCAAAATCTGTTTACACTCTAATATTTCGTTGAGGTCCTACAGAGTGGTGTAGTTTGTAGTCGTAAAACCTGGAAAACATTCTTGTACATTCAGTTGCCTCGTCTCAGAGTCAACTGGTTTTTGATTAAATGCCCAAATGCCCAATTCAACTCAATTCAATTATAAGTGCCCAAGTATCATAAACTTGTGGTCGCCGCGGAGCTTGTTTTTGGCGAAAGTCCAAATCGAATTCAAAAAACCCTATGGGCTTATTGTTGATGGAACTAGAGCGATGCTAATTTACAGGTTAGCCTACGAAATTATGTTATCATTACACCACTGTATTGCAAAAACATCACAGTTCCGCAAAACGCTATCTGTTACACGTCTGTCCGTCCTCAGAGAGGGAGCCCTCCTCCATGGCTCTTCCTGATGTGTGTTACTTTTTTTTTTTGTTGTTGCTGCGGGACGTTTTCCAATTCAATGAAAGCTTAAATGTAACAGTCAGAGTGGAGGAATAGGCGATGCTGAAGAAAATAATCATGCAGGGTAATGTTCACATTGCTGAAGCCCTGCTTGCCTTTGCTATATTGGAGTAGTTAGTAACGTGGGCTGGACCAGTGTGGATGTGACGAATCGAGCCTGCTTTGAATTCCTCTAAACCATCAGCATCTTCGACTCACAGGAAATGGGCCTGTCACACTCGCCTGATAGATTAAAATAGTCTCTATACATATATGTATTTACTGAGATACACTTGCCTTCCATTTGATGGCTGTCAAGACAGTGAGGCAGCAGCAGTGTGTGTGTGTGTGTGTGTGTGTGTATACTGTGTATATGTGTAACTCTGCAGTTCTGAATGTAACTCTTGTGTGTGTGTGTGTGTGTGTGTGTGTGTGTGAGTATGAGAGAGAGTGAGGGTGTGTCTGGAGGAAGCATGCTTGAGACGCAGGAGCTTAACACAGTATTTTGATTTACTGCTCTCTTTTTCTCTCTCTCTCACAAACACTCTCACACACACACACACACACACACACACACACACACACACACACACACACACACACACACACACACACACACACACACACACACACCTGACAGGCTGCTCATGCATTTATAGATGAAAGAATGGGCAGCCGGTTCGGAGGGGAAACCGGCTGGCCTGCAGACAGCCTAATCGCTTATAGATGGATCTTGTAGACAAATATTGCGCCGCTGTGGTAGAAATGCAGTATGAAGGTCAAGAGTATACAAGAGAAATGGAGGATAAAGAACGACTGAAAATAGAGTTCAAGTTATCTGGAAGGTGGAAAGCAGTAGTCGAGTGAATGAAACAGGAGGCCTGAGAAAAAAGAAGCGAGAAAGATGAAAATGAAATAGAGAAAGGTGCTGAAAAGACCATCTGCACTCTTACACCATGCACACTGGAAAGCAGCCCAGTCGCAAGATTAGAATGTTGGCAAGTTATGTTTTTCTGCAACCCACTGATTCATTTACAATTCTATACGTGCCACATCGATATTGACATTTCTCCAATACGTGTCATTTCATGTTAACATTTTATGTTCATCACCTGACTTTCATATAGATGGTTGGACGGGATGGTGGTGGAGTTACAGAAGAGAAGCCCGCCCAGACATATGTTGTTTGACGGAACGACTGAAAACGACATATCATCAACCAACCCAACAGCGACGTACCGTACGCCATGCACCGTCCAGTTTGATAAGGATTTGGTTAAATAACTACTTGGTTGCACAGAAAAATACTGTTATGTTGGTTAGATTACTATAGTGAATGAAAAGAATTTACTGTTGCCTTTTAGTCTGATACTGTAAACAAATTGTGGTCCCCTGAATCAAAATCCTGTCTTTGTTTAATCCATCTTGGCACTCCTTAGACTACTCCTCCTCACTTCCCCTGTACAGCTGCGAGAGGTCGCCGCCTAACAATGAACAAAAGCTGAGTTCATAATGACCAGCTTAAATATTCGACCTGTATGGTAATTTTTCTGAGGACAGGCTCTTTGTAAGCAAGATGCCACTGGGTCTTCTTAAGCAGACAGTTCCAGAACATTTCCCATGTTTGTGGTGAAACATGATCTTTTGATAAACCTGACCAAGTGGTTTTTGTGCCTTAACCTGACGTGACCATAAGCATAACGTTGTCATGATGTAATACTGAGTCTGTAGATTTTTCTTCTTACACGAGACCAGCTGGTTTGAATCAATCGTTTGTCCTTGTGTTCAATTTTTAAAAAGGTGCAAATCATAAAAAATTACATAAATCATTTCATGTTAAAGGTCTTAAAGGGGTGAAAGTTTGCAGGTTTTGCCACAGAGTAGTTAATACATCACAAGTTTTAGTGATTCGCAACCAGAGAGGACGAGCTGCAAAATCAGCCATTCTGTGTTTGTAGGGAAATGTGCAGACTCTCAGCCCTCCGGGGATCTCGAGCATAATGATTTTGTCAAAAAAAAGACCGTTTGAGTTTGCCTCTGTTTGGTTTCTCCAAAGTAGGGCGACCCACCTGGAATGTGGTATAAATCAAATATGGCTGCCGTGTGAAGAAAGCAAATAATGGAATGAGTAGTCTGGAGGGGTTTGTGGCTTGTTTACAGGAAAAACCCCTCAGTGTTTTGCATGCTCAGTAAATATTGATGGCGAATGAAATAGTTAATGTGCACGAGGTGGTGTGGTGAAAAGAAAGTTAGGAGGACGGAATGAGAGGCTGGTGAAGGAAAGCCGATGTTCGAAAGGCACGAGAGATCAAGAGAGCAACAAAGAGGAGAAAATCAATATTTAATTTTGCAGGCAAACATCCTCACAAACAGTGCTGCACCTCGGCAGGTGATTCATTTGGTTGCTTCATTCTGCATTTGAGAGACAACGTGATTATTTTGCCCTCTGCTTTCCAATCTCCCCAGACATGAGAACTGTATGATGGATCCATTTTGTCTCACCTCGGCACCTCTCTGAGTGCTCTGCTTTGGCCTCCACTGTTGGTTGATTAAAATCTGTTGGTGACGAGTTGCAATCAGAGAAAATCAGCCAAATGTAATAATGAAACTAATCACCATTCCATTACTGTCATATTTCCACTAGACAACATGTGTTATTGTGTCTAATTTTGCGCATTCAGGGAAGAGCAAACAATTTCGTGTCACGGGATCGTGTCTGATGATCAACTGGTAACATGGTAAACGACCAACTTCAACAGGTTACTCGGTGAGTAAATGAATTGATGGCTGACATACTGTTGATACACAAATACGTTGTCATTGTGATTAAATTGGAATTGTATTTGTATCTGAAGTCCAGTATTTACTCTCCTTTTATTTCTTTTTCGTCTTAACTATCGACTGAAGGAAATTTCAGGCTCTTTAGATACTTGATGGTTGCAGCTCGTCGCGACATTTGTCTGTTTGCCTTTTGCCTTTAGCCTGGTTGTGTTACTGAGTCCTTTTTTCTTACCACAGTTTTAGAATCGAAGTTTATTCTGCTGCCTCCTCACAAGGCTCCTCCTGTTGAAAACTGCAGCTGTCAAATACCCAAAATGTAAATCTTTCCCCTCTGGAACTGTTGAGCCAAAGGCTAAAAAAGAGTAAAATAACAATGAGGTCCTCAGTAAAATATTAATGAGTGGTAGATATAACTGAGGTCACAGATTCTGTCTCATGAGTGTACTGGCCTTTCAAACCAGGTCAAGGCAATACACACAAACACACACACCATGCGCTCAGTCTCACACTTTGAAATTCATATGAGCTTTTAAACATATTAGCCAAACGCAACTTCTGCACTACAGAAGTGACACGGACACAGAGAGACAAACAGTTAATAATGATATATAATCCAATAAGACATGTATACACATACAGTGACCCAACATCCACCTCACCCACACACTACAATCATAAATAACCTTACCCATGCACGCTGTGGCGACTGTCGTAGTTTACCACCACCAGTATGACTGTGTGTGAATGAATGGGACCTGGAACCCTGTGAGGCGCTTTGAGTACCTAGAAAAGCGCCATACAAATCCAATCCATTATTATCATTATTATTAATATTACCAACACACACATCAGCATATACTTACAGGGTCTGTCTGTCCTGAAACCTCCAATCATCATCCAGGTTCGTGGTCAATACCTTACACAGCAGAAAGACACAAATGGTTAAGTAATTGGTGCTACATGACCAGAGAAAGCAGAGACTAAGTGATGTGGTGTCAGAATTATCAGAAAAAGGTTATCCTGTACTGTCACGTCTTTTTTGGTTGCGAGCCTTTGTTCCAGCAATATTGCAGAGTATGTGAAAAAGGCTGTAGAGGGAAAAGTACGTTCTTCTTTCCTGATCTGTCTTTGTGTACGTGGATTTAGGTGCATACAAAAGTGTGGAACAACAATCTGAAGTTGAAATGGAGAGAAGTCTACCATTGTTCAGTTGCATTTACTGCCAACATTGTAGTTGGAAATCTGCAAAGTTCCTGTTCAAGTGCAGTTCAGAAGCCCCAGCAGAAACTCTAGCTTCTCCTCATCAAACCTTTAATTCTGTACCTGACCTGATTATGGGATACTATGAGTACACAATACCTATCTGCATTAATTCTACAGGGCAAAGAAAACTTTATCACCTGCACCACTGAACAGGCTTTTGGCTGTACAAGCGCTCGGTCCTTTGGCGTTTGAAGCACTTAAGCACTTATCATAAGTGACAAAAGCTTCTGCCAAGTGAATATAATGTAATAATCATCTAAAGGCTCTCTGCAGATTCAGTAGAGTGAGTTGGGTAAACAAATATAAACACAAATTGTGTTTTTATGATAGCCTGAGCTCTGAGCCTCCAATAATAAGAACTAATAATCTGAGAAGCGTCAGCAGCAAGCTCTCCAAAACATCACTGAACATATCTGAGGTTCACAATCGTATCAGCGACATTGTGTTTGCAGAGAGGAGGTGATCGGGGCACCTCGCACAAACACACACAGAGTCAATCAGAGCACTTATCTGTGAAATGAGTTGTTCTCAGTGTGACTCAAGAGACCAGCCGAGGCAGCGAGCATCCACACACTCTCGCTTTGATTTCCTCTACATGTCACATGGTAAACACAGTGTCAGCTGCAGCTACCTGCCTGTGTGTGTGTGTGTGTGTGTGTGTGTGTGTGTGTGTGTGTGTGTGTGTGTGTGTGTGTGTGTGTGTGTGCCACAGCTGTCTTCTGCCCTCTGCTGATTGCACCACACATCTCCGAGATGACTGACAGCAGAGTCTGGGCTGCAGAGAGACTGCAGAAGTTGATGCAATAAAAAAGTGAAAAATCTCATTTTAAGAGATGTTTAACGAACTCTAGAGCAACAATTTCATGCTCGTGGGTCTTTCTGTGCATTTTCACAGCAACTAACACAATGTGACCGAGACTGATTCAACAATATAAGAAATGGCAAAGGTCTATATACCAGTTTGTGGCAGAGAGAAAGAAACATGTTACCTTGACAATGTCACTGAGATTCATTGAGCTGTGACAGTAAGTAACAATAAGTAGCTGCCATTTCACACTTGATTTGGGGAAAACTCACCTGAAAGGTTTGTGCTACTAAAAACATGTTGTGACTGCAATTTCAATTGCAGGAAGCAGAAAAAAATCTGAGACTTGTTTATATACTTATATCATGATATGACATGTGTTGTCTTATATTTTTGTCTTACATTATACTGTCTGCATTACAGTTTAGTGGTTTAGGCACAAAAACCACTTGGTTAATGTTTGGAAAACATCACGTTTGGCTTAAAATACCCGATTTGGCTGCCATGAACACAGCTGGAGATGTCACGTGGACTCCTTTAAAATATGTATACCAATGGTGTCACACTTACAAATGTTGCAACGTAAAGGCAGCACTGTCTTCTCCTTAACTTGAGCAATTAATTCAATAACTGTAATGGCATTAGATCATGAAGTTTGTATCTGGAGAGACATTTTGTGAAAGTGAAATACATCTGTCGACATGTTTAAACTTTGTATCTGTCCAGAGCAAGAACAAGAGCAGAAAATCAGAAACTTCATCATGTTTGCATTTCTGGTTGTTTTTTGTAAGAATTATTTCAAAAGATTGCCAGTTTAATAACAAAAAAAAAAAAAAAAAAAAAAACGTGTTATCTGCAGATGAAACATAAAGAAATATAAAAGTCATTTAATTTTCCTCAGTCACAAATTCATTCAGTTATTATTTGCCAGAGCTTTTCTGTTGCGTACTTCCTCTCCGCTTCATGCATTACGCTGTTTTCTTTAATTGCTTTTACTTTTGTGTCCAAGCTGTCAGTCTTGCAGAAATTGAACAAGCAGGCACTTAAAGCCCTCTTCTCCTGCCTTGTAGATTAGACATATTAGACTCGATGTCCTTAGGCAAACAGCAGGTCTGTTTTCCAGTTTTCTGTCAGAGCTTTGGAGCCGGGCTGTCAAGATTTTAGACAAATGGCCGTGAAAAGTGTGAGAGAAAAACATAAAAAAAAAGTTCAGCTCCACATCCAACCATCCATAAACAGTCAGGTGGGTGATAGATGGGCCTATTTACTCCCTCGGAGAAAAGGATGGAAAGACTGAAGGGAAAAGGCGAAGGAGAGGAAAGCAGAGAGAGATAATGAGACAGGAGGAGCAAGGAGAGAAAATGATGGAGAAAAAGATGGAGGAGGATCTTGATGGTGGGATTGAAAAGGGAAGTGTGTACAGATGTGAGTGTGAGGAGGTGATGGAGCATAAAGAAATAAAACAGACAGGAAGGAAGTCACTAAAAGACGTAGGTGGAGTGAAGACGATTAAGATAAAAATGGTCCCGTTGGCAGGAAGAGAACAACGGAAAAAGACGGAGAGGAAGATAAAATGGGAGAAGAGAGAGCGAGAAAGGGTTCTAGATGAAGATGAATAAGCTCAGGCCTGCTGACAGATGCTTCAATGTTATTACAAAGGAGATTTAAAAAAAAAAATCAAAAACAAAGTCATCTGTCGTCTGTGGGCAGCTTTACATTTTACATGCTGTTTTTCTACACAGCGTCAGGGTCTCATTAGCTAATGACAAGCCTTCCTGTCCCGATGGCAATTTTTTAACATGTCTTCTCTGCCAATGTTCCATCCTGATGCCCAAATTATTTTTATTTGGCATCAAAACGTCTGCAAAGATGGTAAGAGCATCAAACCCAGATGCTCGGTTGGTCTGCAATTTGCAAAGTAAAGATTTAATCTGACCCTCAACTTCCCCTACAGAAGCTTTTTCCCCGAAATGGCCTTTGGCTTTAATACTTATAGAACCAATTTTGTTTCCACAAGAATAAAAGTACAAGAGAACACACCCACAAACAGACAGCGCAGCCTCTCTGGTGAATGATTCTCACTGTGCAGGGATATTGAGCCCTACGGGTAGCGACACGGTCTAATCATAGAAAGCTAGATTTGTTCTGCTTCCTGTGTGAATCACACAGCACGTTAACAAAAAAGTCCTGACGACAACCCAAGATGAAACAACACCAGCGCTCCAATTTACTTGTATAACCGACCACTCAACTCCAATGAGAACATATAAACAAGTCATACCTTAAAGTCCGACCCTGAACTTTCTTTCATTTATCAAAATCCACCCCAACTTGTTAATGAAACACTACAAGGTGATTTCCAGTCAATTAACCGGTCACGTTAGTTCACTGTGTCCATTTCCGTACATCCACTGCAACCACTCCTATAAATATTCTCACTGTGGAGGGATATTGAGCCCTGCAGGTAGCAACGAACTCCAATCATAGACAGATGGATTTGTTCCGTTTCCCATGTGATTCAGCACATGAACACAATAATATGACAAAAATCAATTATGAAACAAAATCTTCACTCCAATGTATGTAAAAACTCTGCTGAAGAAGAAAAATAAATTCTCAGTTACGTGAAGAATGATTTACTTGAAGCCTTGATATCTATTGTATGAATTAATATGTTGTATCTAGTACCTGGGAGGATTCTTCTTCTTCTTCTTTCTATATTGTATGTTATGTTCATCCTCAAATGTGACCTGCTTAATACAGTATATGTAATCTCTGACCCATATCATGTCAGCATTTTGGGCTACATTTATGAATGCCACTATGCAGTGTTTTACATCTGTGACTGCATGGTTATATATATTGTCATATAGTAAACTGATGTTGCTGTTTGTGTGAGTACAAATTTCTGCATTGTTTGTCCTGCCAGCTTCTTGGTCCAAAGTATGGATGAGCCATATGTGTGAGAGATTGCTACTGTTAAGTGAAATTTCAGGTACATCCAAGAGAATTGTATTTCAGATTAGTGGAGGAAGAGTTTCAGTGTTACAAAAATAGTTATCGTGATAATCAGAACAAGGACAAGAATGTAGGGCTATTAAAGTCTGAAGGCCCAGTTCCAATGTATTTAACTTGTCTTTGGCTGGACACTCTTTTGTGGAAGAGACACTCACACACTTTTTTCCTTGGAGCAATTTATTTTTCTTAATTAATTCTTAATGTACTACTTTTATCGTCTTTTCTTGAGTTGTCTCTCTCATTGACCTGGTTGCTCCACCTTGTCAGCAGATGGAAACGATGAGACCTCGGAGCAATTTTGCTGCTCCGTCACCTTGTTCATTCCAGCATGATAATGACAAGATGTCCTTCAGTGTGCTCTTAACACACTGACAGATATATATAGGAGAAGACGAAATCATATTTACAACTGCGTAATAATGTCCTGATGTACATGCAGACAGAGGTTACAAGAGGTTAAAGTTAAGAAAGTCAGCACTTGTACTGAGAGGCCTCTAGTTTCATGGTGGCATGTGGAAAGACCAGCAACTTTATCTGGAAATCTGTTCACTAAGCCTCCAGACAAACAAATGTTAACACACAAACCCTACCAGTAAAAATCTGAGGAGAAAACTCTTTCCATCATCTGAAAATATTAAGAAATGATTCCACCAGTGTCTGATTTTATGAAGTGAATTATTGAATCTAATTCTGTGTGACTGATTATGCCTATTATGTTCCATGGAGGCTGCAGGAGATGTGTTATCACATTAGCAGGATTACAAAAAACAAAAACAAAGAATTAAAACATTTTTTAAAATCTGGAGCATCAGTTTTTGCTTGTTCTATCTGGCATATTAGCCTCACACTATCTTCTCTTATTTCTTATTTTCTGTTATTGACAGTTTACTGATGTGAAACTAAACACCAAGTGTAAAGATGTGTGTCATCAGCATATCAGTGGTAACTGGTAACAAGGGAAACCCCTCCGAACACATCCATTTGGGTCTTTAGCTAAATGAATTATCTACTTTTCCCTCAGCCACAGTTGGTTTTTCTTTTCTTTTCTGTCATGTCATGCTGGGCGGGAAGTATTCAGTAACAGATGGATTGTCACTGCTTGTGGCCGCCTATGAGTGTGTTAACGACAGGGGGAAGACTCGTTAAGTCCATGCACACTCAATGTATGTGCAGCGAAAAAACAAGGCAAAACAATGAGAGATAAACTGTGCTGAGCAGCAGAGTTGGTTAGAAATCCTCACAATTATACAGATGTTAAAAGGACAGTTCACCTTATGAACAAAAATACATATTTTTTCTAATCTTATCTTCTAGTTCTGCTGATGTGAGTTTCGGGGTTTTGGAGATATCCGTTGTAAATACGGCTGCCTTACCTCACATATGATGGGAGTAGATGGTACTCGGTTGGTGGTGGATCATGACCCCAGTAACAGATGTTGTTGTGAAGCGGTTTCAGGTAAGAGCTATTTTCATATCAAAGCACAGAAGGAGGCACGTTACTACTCATGGACGAGGGACTAGCTAACTAAGCTAGCTGAGCTAGCTAACATTCAGTGTTGGGGCTGATCCAACGTTGGTATTGGGTTCCGTTGCTGTCGGTAAATAGACTGATGCCACCAATCTAGATACCAGTCCCAATTTCATAGCCTGGTAGCCAAGGATGCTAACGCTATGCAGGGCTCAACATTAGCATGCTGCTACAATCTTCCCATCCATGAGTAGATGAACATTTCCTTCCCTCCTGTGTGGTGATAATGGTTGGTGGGTTTAGCAGAATGAAAATACTTCTGACATGAAACAGCGCACAACAAGATCTATGGATTACCTTGAGTAAACGCATCATGATTTGTAGTAGACACGTTTCTTTGACGATTTCAGCACCACTGTCCGAGTGGTGCTTAGCTCCATAAGAAGATAGACATGGATGGATAAACAGAGACGTGTATTTTTGATTTGTCACTTAAATGTCAGTGTCAAAAATATTGCCTCAGCCAGCTTCACTTTGAAGCTATGCAAAATTGCCTTCTCTAAGCCTTACAGCACATTTTCAGCTATATGATTTATGAATGTCTCCTCATGTTGTCTTATCCTGTTGACACTGGACGTCATAGTTTGAGGCAAATCCTGATTTGGCAATGTCTCTGTTTTCTTACTGTCAGAGAAGTTTGGCTGTTTACAAAGAAAACTACCAGTGGGTTATGTAAGGGACGGGTCAAATTATTGTCACCATAGAAAAATCACATTATGCTAACTATCCATATGCTAATTAACATTATGTTAATCCACTTAAATCACACTGGCTCAACCTGGACCCGAGATCATCTGTGTGTGTGTGTGTGTGTGTGTGTGTGTTGGACATTCTGTTTCCTCAGTTGTGTGACTGTGTGTTTGTGGATGTGTAATGCCACTGTAAGAACTGTTCCAGAGTCAGTCACCCTGTATTAAACCTGTGTCTGCCCGGTAAATCTGCAATCCGTGCACGGAGCCGGGATCGGCCTATAATCCTAATCCTCAAATCTTATTTTTGTGGAAATTTCACATTCACCAAGGCGGAAAGAGGGTGCATGTGTGTGTGAGACAGAGAGAGAGAGGGAGAAGAGATAGACACAGCTAGAGAGAGGACAAGGACGCTCAACATGCCTGTTGTGCACTAATCTTACAATATTAAACGAACATCAGTTAATCCTGATCTTAATCCTGTTCAGTATGATTTAGCTGTTGGAAAACTATGATATACACAGACATTTTCCACAACAAGTAGGCTTATATACGACTTCTGGTGATGTAATAACTTCAAACCCATCCGATTAGTGATTTTTGTTGTTGGATCATACCTCAGTGGGTCGCAAAAAAAGTCTGGAGGAAGTTCACTGCTTTTAGTAATCTCTAAATTTCCTGCAGCCTGTAACATCTCTCATATGCTGATGCAGTGATCTTCTTTATGGTGCATATTTATGGTTGTGTTGATTAATTAAAGCATTTTTTTTTATCATAAACTGCAGCGTGCTGTCCAGTCAATTTATGACTTTAACGAGCAGACATAAGGCAGCAGAGGTGCTATTAAAAATATCCCCTCACCTGCCACATCCTGTGTGTTTGTTATTCAGAGAGGAAAACCTGCAAAAACCTGGAATAGTTGGTGTCGAGGTGGCACACACTTCAGTCCTCATCTCACTCAGTGTTTTTCCTCTCCATCAGAACTATGAGGCAATAATGTGGAAGGGGCAAATGAATATTTCACACCTTATCTATCTGCAGTATATCAAGATTAAATTTTGCTCCCCGCACCCCGACAGGCATGACTGCTGGATCTGAAACAGCAGAGACTAAGGTTCTACATAATAACACAACACAATCCGATGCAATAGTGCATTTAGACGAAAAGCAACAGAACTGATTACATAACCTATTATAATCACATTTTGATTTAGTACATGATTATGTAAAACAAAAACATTAAAAAAAAACATTACTCTGAGTGTTGACGCATGATTCACATACTGAACATTGATGTGTGACATAATTACTCAATAGGACCAGGAGTCCAAGTTCTGTAGGCCATCACCCAGGTTTCCATCCAAAAAAAATACTATTTTCAAGAATTTAAACACTGTGGAGCAAGATTATCTTCACAAATGACAATGTCAAGATTAAGATTGCAAATGTAAATGAAGTCATCAAAAGGAAAAAGCTCACCACCACTTTGCTTCTGACAAAACTATTTAATTCATGCTATTAAATGATAAATCCACAAATTGTTGAGTTGGAGCTAGAAGAGTTCCAGACCAAAATTGCCTGTAAAACGGACGAGTGACTAGATGATGAAGTTTAATTTCCCCGATTACTTCTGAAGTCTCATTTAGCCACTTAATGAATGACGTTTTTCAAGACACGCTTTTGCGTTCACAAGTGGGGTCTTTACTGACATATTTTATGTTGCAGAACCACATGTGAAATGCTCTTAATCTTGTGTTAATCACAAGCCTTATTTCAGCCATCGAGGGGACCAGAAGTGCAAAAATACAAACTATAGCACTCATTCCTTAGTTACTCTATTTGGTCATAACTCAAAGTGTTGAACAAACTTACATTTTGACTTGATGGTGGAGTTTTATGAACAGTAAAGAAATTGACTATGACCTTACAATTCATCATAAGAGGAACATGAATGTGCTTATCAAATTTTGTGGTGATCAATCTAGTAGTTGGTGAGTAATTTCACTCAAAACTCGTTGTGTTGTTAAAGGAAAAGTCAGTAGGGATCATCATCTGGGGACCATGACTGTCTGAAGAAAATTATATAGCAATCCATCCAGTAGATTTGAGATATTTCATTCAAAACCACAAACACCAACCTGATGCTGGTGTTAGAGGGAAAGTCAGAGGCTAACCAAAGTCAGTATGGATCATCCTCAGGAGACCATGAATGTCTGAAGAAAATTTCATGGCAGTCCATTCAATGATTGATGAGGTTTTTAGCTAAAAGCTAAACATATCAACCTACTAGTAATGCAAAGTCAAGGGAGAGGATCACCAAAGTCAGTAGACATCATCCTCTGAGAATTATGAATACTAGCAGAAATGATCATGGCAGTTCATTTAGTAGTTGTGAGATATTTCAATCTGGACCAAAGTGGACGACCAGCTAACAGACTACTAGCGTTGCTAATGAAGGAAGCAATTTTCTTTAACCACGCTCTTCATTTCCACTGTCCCTGACCCCTCTATCTAAAGCCCGACGCTGCACGTCCCTGCCATTTCAAATGCCAATTAAATCTTTATTCCTGAACTGCTCATTTGATTATGATCTGTTATCATCCTAACCGACCATCGGCGAAGCGTGACGGTTGATTCAAATTTCATTTATAATTCCACTGAACATCTTTTCTCCTGGTCTGACCAGAACACACTCATTAGCAACAGTGAGCTCGCACATATCCTGATAGGTGCTCCCACATTTACATATACAAGCGGATATATTCAGAAAAAGAGAATACTGGCAGAGTAAAAGACTTCATCTAGAATTATAGCACGCTTTATGTCATGAGCTGTCATGCCTAATAACCACTCAAATTGTCCTGGTCGTGCTGAATGAGAAGATGACGCTAAAATGGTGGAAAGGCTGTTCATATTGTACATTAGTCAGGCTGAGTAGAGCTTTTGACAGACATTTTTTTCCTGTTTCCCACCACTCAGCGGCAGAATCTTTAATCACAAAGTACAATAAATGTTCAAAAGTTGACACATTATTATACAACTTGCCTGGCAGAAAGCATATTTTCATGCAAATTAAGATGTATTGATCCATGAGAAGTGGAAAGGCAACATCAAATTTCATGAAATGTCTCCTTGAGGTCGTTAAGTTCTCTTCAGCATTAAGTTTTTGTCAATAAACAAACGTCTAAAATGATTTACTGTCAACTGGCGGCTATTTAGAGACACATTTGATTTGATATTGAGGGAGAGAAACGAACGCTTGTATGAAAATTTAGCTTGGACAGGCACATATCACAAACACAACATAGCTGACCGAAGCAAACATCAGATTACCTTTTCCTCTGTTGGGGAACATGACACGTTTGGAGGCCCGCAGTGTTTTCTAGAGAGAAATGGTTGACTGGTGTGATAGACACAGCTAGTAGATCATTCACACCTACAATGAAAAGATCAGACTTTAATAATACAATGCTCAAAAACCTGATGTTCTGCCTCTACTCTAATAGTTTTGTATAAATGCCACATATACTGTGCAGCGCTGCCCACAATAGCTCCACTTATCACTGAGGTGACAGGCACATAAAAACATGGCTCTATGGCTAATGGCTCCCACACACTCAGGGCTTAAAATGTATTTCTCTCTGACTATATAACTCCGGCTCCCCTCCCTCTCAAACATGATGGGATAATACATCCAACAAAGGCAGTGATTCATGGGTAATGACTAGCATCAATGGACTTCTTAGCCCGCAGCTAAAACCTCAAAATTAGTTTGTTTTCTTGCTTTCAATATTATCATACAGCTTTTTATTTTTATTTAGCCTTTATTTAACCAGGTTATCCCATTGAGACCACAGATCTCTTGTACGAGGGAGACCTGGTCAAGAACGGCAGCAGCACTGAGTTACAACAGCAAGTTAATAAGAAGAAAAAAAGCACACACAAATAATCGGATAAAACATTTTCACACGGACAATCTGGACTCAACTGATTTCACCATAGTTTTAAAGCTCATCACCGGTACAATATTCAGAAGTTTAAATTCTGTCTGTAGATTTTTCCATTCAGCAGGTGCCGAAAAATCTAAAAGCTTTCTTTCCCAATTCAGTTCAGACTGTAGGAACAACAAATTGCAAAACCTAAAGAGAAGGAAGACTGTGATTTCCATATTTAGAATTAGTAAAGTAAATAGGGAGTTTGCCAAGAATGGCTTGACCTAAACATGAGTGATAAAGTTTCCGTTCTGCTTTTTGTGTTGTTAGCACCACTGTAGGTAAGGATGGACTGAAATATTTGATTCTTCAAACTGTCCAAGCTTCGGATATTCTGCTGTTCATCAAAACTGAAGCTCCGGAGCCTAAAAGGTGGTATTCAAGAAAGTCCTAACCAACCAATGGATCGGCTCGTATAGGCTAGAAGTTTGGCATGATTTTAAGCACATGCGGCCATTGATTGATTTAAAAGAGTACCAAGTTCTATACTGCACCTCACAGACCTACAGGAGGTATCTCAGTGAGTAATAATAATATTTGCTAACCTTAATCCAAAAACACAGTCACAAAGTGTTTCTAAAATCAATCTTGTGTTTCCTCTGTTGTGATTAACGTCCTACAGAAAACAAACAGATGTACTATATTGTCATGTCTGCAGTCAGTGGTAATTGTAGCGAGTCCTTCGGCGTTTCATCCTGCCAGGTAGTTAATTGTGTTCCCCTGCTGTCCCAGATGGAAAACCGGCCTTTTGATTTGTCTGACTTCCGCGTTATTCTCCACATTTTCATGCCAGATCCCATTTATGAGCTCAGGTGGTGCCAAAAACCTGTTGGGGTTTGGTTATGAGGCAACAATCACAACAATATCATCATGGTTGGCACTGAGCCTGTAACAGTAAGACACATGACAGGATGACGGTAGGAACATTTTTGTTTCTAAGTATGTACAGCTGGAGTCATTTCTCAATTGAACCCCCAAGTGACGCCTGTTATCGCCTCTAAACAATTGAGTTTTTAAAAAATACAGGTGGAGGACGTTTTGATCTCGCTGCATCATCACTCTTTTTTCTTTTTTTCCTCCGGAGCATCTCCACAGAGTCCATATGTGTTTTTCTTTCTTATTTTTTACGTTTCATTACTTTCTCCTCACCTGCTTAGACCAGTCCCTGAGGACATGGTGGCAGCTGTCTGTGTGTGTGTGTGTGTGTGTGTGTGTGTGTGTGTGTATCTGAACAATTGCAGTCAAGTTATGTCTCCTGCATCAGTGTATGTATAGGTCAGAGTGTGTATGTATGTGTGCGTGTGTGTGTGTACCACCTAGAGATAGACCTTCTAAATCACTGTCACAGTTGATGAGCGATCACTCAGGCGTGTTGCTGAGAGCCCTGCAAGTCATAAAATCAGGGAAAGAAGCCATATATGCCATCAAATGAACAGGGTGTTACAAATGAAATGGACCGTGTGAATGTGTACATGTATGTAAGTGTGTGTGCTTGTGTGTCCGTGGTGATATGTGTTATCTGTGCTTTTAAAGAGAGGGAGGTTTCATTAAAATGCACATAACATCTTGAATTTAAAGGTGTGCGTATACATGTGTTCTACATGTACCTGTGTATTTCATTTGTGTGTGTTGTTTTTGTGCATACATATAGTTACTGTGTGTGTGTGTGTGTGTGTGTGTGTGTTTTCTGGTCCAGTAAATCACATCTTGCCATTATTATGGTGAACTGAACGTGAATTTATAGGTCCTCTCATTGTGTGAGTGGTGTCTTATCCAAGTGTGAGCGTGTGTGTGTGTGTGTGTGTGCATATAAAAAGAGTAAAGGACATCTTGCCATTATCATGCTGCACTGAACTGAAGCAGAGCTGAAAATGGCTCAAAGGTCAAATTAGTTCCATCTGAAAATAAGAAGAAACAGGGGAGAAAGGCTGTTGGTGTGTGTGTGAGAGTGAGAGAGAGAGAGAGAGAGAACGGAGAAAGGCAGTTTATTACCTTAATGTTAGTTTCAGATGTTTTATGGCATCATAGAGCTTCAGCAGACGGCATGATAGGCAATGTTCTCTGCAATATGCTGTTTGCAGTACTGTCAGTTAAGATAGCTCCGGCCATAAATGACTAATGGTGATGGTTGCATATCTGTGTGTGTGTGTGTGTGTGTGGTGAGTGGATGTTTACTTAGTTAAGTGAATGAGCTGCTGGGCACTGTTTCAGCATCATGACATAATTTGCCCTGAGCCAACTCAAAATCATCCAAAACTGTTTCTCTTCTCCAACAATGAGATTGTGTGAGCGTGTGTGTGTGTGTGTGTGTGTGTGTGTGTGTGTGTGTGTGTGTGTGTGTGTGTGTACATGAAGGAGCATTTTTCGCGTGTGCAAGTTAACAATTACAGGCGGACAGACTCTGTTCCTCATCAGCCAACTAATGAGCAAACATCATGATGGTAGAGTACATTTTCAGTACACTGGATATGTGTGTGAATGAGTGTGTGTGTGTGTGTGTGTGTGTGTGTGCTTGTATTTATCAGAAAGTATAGTATAAATTGTGATGTCACAGAGGAAGAGAGTAATACATCACCTATCGTACCGGGCAAGGCCGGATTATCAGCTCTTTCAGACCGGCACTAATACAGGATTTCTGTAAATAGCGAAATTGCAGCAACGGACGTCAAATTACACGGAACGCACAACTCGTGATAACCAGCAGATACTGGAGAGGGAGAAGCGCTACACAGTGGATTGCTGAAAGTTCTATAAGTTTGGTTTATTTTATGTTTTTCATGCAAACATTTATCATGAGGTTTTAGGATTTTACGCTCTAGTGTACCGCAACATTGTTTTTTTTAGTGTGGGATGAGACTGCAAAGGTAACATTAGCTAACTAACTCATTGAGAGACAACCTGGATTTCAACGTTGATTTCTAGTTGAAAACTGGGTGATATGAGATTTGTCTAATCATTTTGATAATTTGTTGAGTTGTAGAAAGGGAGCGGTATTGATTACTGGGAAGTTTTTTCTCCAAAGTCATGTTGCACTGTAGACGTAATCGCGGTGAAATATGATTTGAATGTGAAAGTTTAATCAACATCTTCAAATAGTCGGTGACAAAACTTTTACAACTGTGGAATCTCCGTATCCTTACGCATTATCTGTGAGCAGTGAACTACAGTGTGAGTCCCAGTTGCGCTAATGCGTAGGGATACGGAGGTTCTATGGTTGAGAAAGTGTAGTGCCAAAAGAAAGACCGGTCTGCAGCGATGTAAAACGGTGTGAATTTTTCCTTTCACTCAAGTAGAATCCATACATTTTCACACCATGAAACTAGAATTCACACTGTACCTTACAGCCAGCAAAATGAGCAGAGCTTGATGAGATGAAATGTTCCCTGAAGCTGTGCCTGATGTGCAAGATGCAGAGCAGGATGCTGTGCCAGGCCAAAGTCAGTATTTGAACAACGTGGCTCTTTTCTATCTTAAACTGCAAGTCAAAATGCTTCTTCCAGCTAGCATTATTCAAACAATCATAGAGGAATTTCAGGAGGCGCACAACTCTGGCACGAAGTATGTACTTTCAAAGGTTCACGAGAAGTTAACTATGTTGAACCTGCAGGACAATGAAATTAGTCAGATACTTGATGACGTGCATAAAGAAGATCTCTTAAAAGAGTGCCATGAAGGGCCTATGAAATCAGACCAAACGAGGAAAGCATTTTTTAAGTCTTTCAGCTACGTTGAGCCCACTCAGATCTATCTAGGTGCAGATGCAGCTTATTCAGTACTTACCTATCAAGGAGACACTAAAGTCTCTTCTCAGTCAGTCAGTAGTGAAAGACCAGTAAAGACAGACAAAGATGAAGCAGATGTCAAACTCTCAGATGTTTTGACGGATGTGGTGGATGGAAAAACCATCAAAGACAATCCTTTGTTAAAAGAATCCCCCTCGTCTTTGTCAATAGTTCTGTATCAGGATTCATTTGAGGTAGTCAATCCTCTCGGACCTGGTAAAAAGAAGCATAAAATACTGGCTGTGTACTTGAAACTTGGTGAAATATTACCCCATAATTGCTCATGTGTTGATCCAATGCCGTTAATACTGCTTTGCATCGAGGAAGGCTTTAGTTGCTTTGGGCAAGAGACAATTTTCTCCCCTCTTTTAGCTGATTTGAAGGATATAGAAGAGGTGGGTTTTGAAACCGAGGATGGTAGCTGTCTGATAGGAGCATTGATTGCCATATCAGGGGACAATCTTGGATCACATTGCATCGGTGGATTCACAGGGAATTTTAGCAGAAGCAAGTACTTCTGCCATTACTACTTGATAGACAAGGACACATTTCAGAAACAACCTGAAAAGTAGGCCCCAAGAGGACAATTGAAAACTACAGAGAGAGTGTTGAGCAACTCAGTGGTGACCAAGCTATAGTCAACGGAATCAAATTTGATTCTGTTTTCAATAACCTGGAACACTTTCATGTGTGTAGTCCAGGTCTCCCTCCTTGTAGTCTCATATGACTTGGCAATGTACATTAGCCATCTTGTAAATGTTGAGAAACACTTTACATATGTCAAGTTAAACAGGTGCATTTCACAGTTCACATATTCAGGGAGCGATTCGAACAACAGGCCATGTGAAGTTAAGGAAAAAGGGGGGAAACTTGGGGGTCATGCAGCACAGGACTGGTGCTTTTTACTATTGCTTTCTCTTTACATTGGGGATCGTATTAAGAATCCAGTTGACAACCAAGTTTGGCAACTGTACCTAAAACTGAGGGAAATAGTTGAGCTGATTTTTGCACCAAAAATCAGCCATGGCCAGATTGCGTACTTAAAGATTCTCATTGAAGAATATATACACTTCAGAAGTACTATGTTACCTGACTCTTCACTAAAAGCCAAACAACACTATTTATTGCACTATCCAGACCTCATTCTACATTTTGGCCCTCTAATTCGACTGTGGACCCTACGCTTTGAAAGCAAGCATTGCTATTTCAAACAGTGTGCAAGGAGACTGCGCAACTTCATAAATGTGTGCAGCTCACTGGCAGAAAGGCACCAATTATTGCAGGCTTACTTAAGCACAGCGCAGCTGTTTCTTCCAAACATTCAAGTGGTAGGCCTAGCAAGCAACTTTGAAGAGAAGCTCTACAGTCACGGGATTCAGCAGGCGCTCAGCAGGACGTTGGCCAACAGGAAAAACACTACAGAGTTGTCTGCTGTAGTGTACAAGAATGCTAAATATTCTAAGGGGCTGGTTGTGGCAGTGGCAGATGGTGACAGAGGAATTGTGTTTGGGAAAAGTGTATTGATTTTACTTGATCAAAGCAGAGTGCACCTGATTGTGGAGAAGCACCAGTCTGTGTTACTGGTTGATGTTGGTGTTTGTTGCCTGACTCCAGAGGGGGACTACGTGTGCTGACATAGACAGTCTAGTTGACTACTACCCACTACCACATTATGACTTATGTGGTGTTTCAGTGGTTGCACTTCATCACTCACTTGTGTCTGAGTTTGCAGGTCTCACAATGCCTGAAACAATTATGGACGCAATCGCAGCAGCACTCCCAGGGCTGGATGAGGATCGGCTGAGGTCACCTGTTGAGCAACTGCTTTTGGTTGTTGGAATAGAAGAAGTTGCAGATCTGAGTTATGTGAAGGAGGATGACATCCAGGACATCCTGACGCCCATACAGAACCGCAAACTTATAGATGCCTTTCAGAGGAGAGGTTTGTCCAATTTTGTAAAAAGATAGTCAAAATCAGCTGAATGTGTATTTCTATGCATTTTGTTATGTACCCTCCACAAACTTAGCTTAGTTATAAACAGTGTTGGGGGCAAGTAATCAGATTAACAACAGATTGTTACTGAAGGCTGTGTCCCAAACGTGATGATTAGTAATGATGTCTGTACAATAATAGTGATGACATCAGCATAAGAGGTATTTTAAAGGCATGATTTTAAGTAGGTAATGTGAAAGCACTCTTAATAAGTTACTTTTAATAAGGACTAACTTAGTAAAGTAACCAGCTACTATTCAGGGCAAGTAGAGAAATAAGTAAGTAGTTTCAAAAGTAACTCTCCCCCACACTTATAAATGCTTCATTAACTCATAGTGGCAACATCCTTACGGCATGTTTC
Source organism: Diplodus puntazzo (assembly GCA_963678695.2). Classification (NCBI taxonomy): domain Eukaryota; kingdom Metazoa; phylum Chordata; class Actinopteri; order Spariformes; family Sparidae; genus Diplodus; species Diplodus puntazzo. Next base: position 24,268,931 of record OZ023168.1, on the reverse strand, counting down.
AGAACCAAGGGTGAAATCAGTGGAACTGTGACACTTCTAATTTGATATTCTGCTGTACCAATGTGTTGACATTGATCACAGTACGTTTGTTCCATATCTCAACAGCCAAAATAATTGTGTCAGAGGTATATATGAATGTATTGGGCAGATAGAAAATAGTAAATTCTGCTCTTCAACGTCTGATAAAACACCCTATACTATTTATTGTGAAAATGACGATACAAGTAATGACGATAATAATAGGGATGATGATGATGACTATTAATTGGATACGATTACAGTACACATTTTAAAAGACATGTATTTTTTCTCTATGCCCAGGGTGTTCAAGTTTCTGCCCTGGAGCCACAGCTAAGCGTTCTGTCTCCATCTCCACCCTCACCTCCCTCTCCTGTGCCACACCCTGCCCTGTGTCCACCTCACTGGATCACCACTTTTCATGTGCCTTGGGAGAAAATGGCTCCAACTCTCCGACAGGCCATTTCTATGGAGCATAGGGCAGCCCAGTCCGACAGATTACAGATGATCAGAGTTATTGTGGACGCAATCCGGATGCACTGCCCAAACCCCACCAGAGCCGAATGTACCCAGATAGCCAAGAATGTTGTTGCTCAATATCCCAAAACTTTTGCTGATGTCACATATGAGGGAGACCTCTTGGGTTCTGGTTACACTTCCCTCCTGAATCAGATCAAAACAAGAGTGGAACATGTCAACAGGAGCAATACTCTCTCTAGAATTCGAAGACCAAAGAGGACAAACGGAAATGATGGTGATGCCTCCCAGTCCCAGCCCAAAAATACCTGCAGTAAAGTGGGCAGTTATGGATGCATCAACTGGCAGCCTCATAACCTGCCCGAAGGAGAGACAGTAGATTATCTTGTGGTCAAGAGGCAGATGTTGGTCATGCTGTACAGGAAGGGAGGACCCAGAGGGGCAGAGAGGGGGATGGTTGATGACCTCATGCACATAACGTACCTAAAGCAGCAGCAACTCATCAACTCCAGTCCTCCTTTCAGAGTCAGTGATGTTATGCAAGAGTGGCCCTTTCTTTTCCAGAAAAGATGGCTCTGTTCTCACTTTGAAAAGCTCTGTAGAATAAAGGCAGGCGAGTCATCAACTACTTCCAGCATCAGAAGTTGAAGTGGAGAGGGGAGATTCAGTTGCTCCTGACCAAGATGGAGAACAATTCAAGGACACTACAAGATAAAGATTTGATGGAGACTTCAGTTGTCCTGCTGAAACAGTAATATGCAAATGGTACCATTAAGAATGCAGTGAAGTTCATTTTTCTGGTGCAGACTTTATTGACATAACAAGGTTGCTTTCAGAATAACATATTGTAGGTAACTGAGTAACAATTTGTCCTTTCATTTTCAGGACATTCAATCATGACAGCATCCAGGTGAATGCTGTCCATTGAAGGAAGTGTCATCATGACGCTGGACAAGAGTGAAGACTTTGTAGATGCCTTCGCTGTGCTATTTGCAAGCTACTACGTCTTCAATGTGGAGTACCAGGAGGCTGCTGCATGTACACTGGAGCAAGTGAATTCCTTTCTGCATTACACTTTTGTATCATAATTAAATTAGGTGTGCAACAGTAGAGTTGGAGTTAAAAGTTGCAGGACAGGAGGAATTTGAGCACTGGGTTGAGTGCATTAGTCTTCTTTATAAACATATTTATTGACTGGTATGATATTGCCTACAGGTTTCTGGTCAGGATCAACCCTGTGGATGACAAGAAATACTCTGCCAGACAGGGAGTGAGCAAGAAGACTGGGAGGGTGGTGCAGAGGAAGGTGTTGGCCATCAACCCGCATGTCAACAGCTTCATTTGTTCCTTGATGGAGTTTGAATGGAGGATTTCAAACTGAAGGCCAGTGGTAGGCAGCCTGTTGGATGCTGGCATATTTTTGTTTAAGCTTTATTCTTCTGATATGTTTCTGCACAACCAGTCATGCTTTTTTTCTTGGTTGACATAATCAAAAAAAACTCCAGAAGGCTGTTGTTAAGTACGTTTTAAAATGAAAAAGTTATTTGAAAAAAAAAATGAATTTGTAATTTGTAAATAAGTTGGAGCAAACCAATTGGACTTGCACTGTTCTCTCTTTTAGCAATGTTTTGTATTTGTGTTTTGTATTGATTAAATAAAAACAATATTTTTATTAAGAACATTGTTTGGTTGCCTTTTGATTTGTAGTGTTATTCCGAAGTATAATATTACAATATTAGTAACATTTGAGATTATTATATGATTAAAATATATATTATCATTGTTAGTAATAATAATAATAATATTAGTAATTATTATAATTAGTAATAAATAGCAGTGATATCAATATTAATATAACAGATATAATAGAGAGAGAGAGAGAGATATGATCCGTTGTGTGATAGCGGAGCTTAGAGTCAGCAGCTGGATTTTGCATCCACGGTCAGTAGTATTAGTCGGTGCATAGGCAAATAAACAAACAACCACCACTACGACCATTATTCATTGTATTATTACATTTGTGGGAAGTTATTACAATAAAGATGTTTACGTCCCCACAAACGTAATAAATCCCTACAAACGTAATACTGTATTGACCCGAATATAGGACAAGGTTTTTTTTCGATGAAAATAATGTGAAAAAGTGGGGTTGTCTTATAACCGAGGTCTAACCGCTGACACATGCTGATAGTTGTCTGGGGTTGCTACACGACTGACACGGCAGAGGGCGCCAGCTTATTGTAGAGACGTCACTGACACTACGGATGGGGTTATCTGTCAATCACAGTGGAGAAGAAGTGACAGCAGACAAAACATGGAGAGACGCGGTGATTGTACGGAGCAAAGTGGATCAAAAGTGGGACAAGTTAACAGACATCTGAGGGGGAGCTATGATGCTAATTTTAAGATAATGGTGGTCAATGCAGCAGAGGCGGGCAGCAAAGAAATATGGAGTTACGGAGTGTAACGTCCGAAGATGGCCGGTCCAAAACGACCGTCTGAAAAACGCTAACAGCATCCATATGATTATAAACCATCCGCGGGTTTAGGATGGAGTCGTCTTATAATCAGGGTCGTCCTATATTCGGGTCAATACGGTAGTTATTACATTTGTGGGAAATTGCGTGTTACCTTGGTAGTAGGCAGCGGCTATTACGTTTGTGGAAAATGTATTACATTTGTGGGTTTATTACACTAAATGCTGCAGATTTTTATTACGTTTGTGGTTTATTATGTTTGCGGACATTATTACATTGGCGGGCATTTGGGGGGGGGGGGCACTTGAGGTATAGTGAATAGGGCATGAAATGGGGTTAATACGGGCCTGGTACCGGGGTATGACATGCTTCGGCCAATAACTCCATTTTCTCATCGGCATGTATACTCGGACAATTGCAGTTGTCCGATTGAGTAGCATAGTCGAACTATGGCTGTAATCTGACTAAGCTGTGCATGTAAAAGTACTGAATGTTTCCTCAAAGCTGAAGGTTTGCACCTGTGAAAGTGAGGTTTTTACTAGGTCATGCAAAGGAGCAGGCTTTATATATATATATATATATAATAAGAATGAATGCGGAAGGACAGTGAATGTAGTATTGAGGTCACAGTTTTTTTTCATCATCTTGAAAATGATTCAGGTTTTTTGAATAATGGGAAGATGATTCATCTTCAGTCTGGAGGAGAAACTTGTTTTAAATGGTATCGGCATGATTTTCCTCGAGGTTGTTTTAGACATTTCAGTCCATCACAAAGGTCACTTTAACAATATCGTCAAACAAATATGCAGATTTAAAAGTTGTTATAACAGCCAAGTCACCAGGATAAAATGCTGTAGGATAATAAACCACTGATATGTTCACATTTGTACCTGTACATTCATATAAAACGTGTCGTATCATAATCACATTACATGTTTGTAACTACACAACTGTGGAACTGCTTTGTTAATTCCTACTGTAAATAATTTAAAATAAATGTAAATAATTTTAAATAATTTCCCAGTCTGGGATCATTAAAGTATTTCTATCTATCTATAAGTCAGAGCCTGCTACACTGGCCATGTCAAGATGACACAAATTGTTCTTTGTTCTCGACCAGCAAAGTAGGCAATGGTTCCGAACCAGCGCCTGAACTGCCTCCGTGGAAAAGGGTTGCTTCCTAATGAAAAGTTTGCATAGCTTCTAGAAGCTGAAAACAATAAGATTACCAGTATGTTGATTAACATGAATCCAAACCTAGTGCAGTACATCGGTCAATTTAGTTGCCGTGTAGTTTGACTAAATAACACATGTGGTCTGTCTCTTATCCGATTTGGAGCTTGGAATCCCATTGTAGATGCTTAAATGACCCTTTTCTGATCACTTAAAGGTGCTTTTTGTAAGAAAAGTAGATTTTTGAGTCTCATTTCCAACTCGTCCAATAATGACACTCACACAGCTTTTGGTTGTATCACAAAATCCTCTAATCTTCAGTCTAATCTTTTTTCTGATTTGTCTGCGATAACAGTCTCTTATTATATTATTAAGCAATCAAGTATTTCCTATCCAATACCTGCCAATAACACAATGCAACACAATATGAAAATCAGTCAAGAAGCTGTCAGTCCTCTCAGCATTTGTGCCCTTTCTGCAGCGAAGGTTGTCATTAAAAGCTCCTCCTTGATGAATGCACTGACGCCTCTCATGCTCCACTGACTTTCCCCTGCACTTAATAAAGGTTTGTAATTGAAATATAACTACAAGCCAAATTCAAAATCACAATGTCAGGAGTTACGTGACGCGTGCCCTCACTGGCTTTGTCCCTACCCCGTGGTCTGTTTTAATGATAGACTGTGAACCATTAGCGCCGAGGGAGTGTCAAAGTCCCGCTCAGCTGTCAGGTCTCCTCTGTGAAGCTGTGGATGGAAACTGAATATGACTGTAATTTACATCACTTGTCACTTATGTAGAACAGAGCAGAACCAGAAAATCAAATGCAGACAGAGGTTTCTTTTCTCCCTTAGTGTTTCCAAGTGGTATTATTGATGCAAGGACAACTGGATTGTTTACTCATAACTAACTTTCAAATAACAACACAGAACAAAATGTGAGTTGATTCACTTATTTGGTCTGTAATAAAAACAGATTGCCAGTTAAACTTCCTGTTTCCGGGTGACCGCATGCCCGCTGGCAGAATGAAGCTGTATAGTGGCAGCGAGGTTTAAAGGTTAATGCTGATGGCTTCATTATTATATATCCATCACATTGTGCAATCAACATTTATTTAATCGATGATACAGTCAAGCTAGAAACTTACTGTTTTATATCAGACACTTTAAGACTTTTGGTTATTTACTATTCTTATGGGTGACTTTCGCTTTCATCAAAATCATATTTTAAGAAGATGCAATTTCTCTAACTGAAGTATAACTTAAGGGACCTTTAACAACACTGATACGGAGTTCAACATGATGAGGCTGTGATTGATCGATTATTTCAATGAAAGCTAAAAAAGCATTGCTGGTATTTTCTTTGCATGTTACAATTCTCTCACAATAAATACTATGTCTAGTAAAATTTGATCAGAAGCTGAAGAAATTAAAATTAAAGCTACAAACCAGAATAGTCCTGTAAACTAAAACACCAGATGGATGGTTAAACCCCTGATGGTTGCTGGCTCAAACTCTTTGAGCTGCAGGTTTTGCAACATTTTCACTTTTACTTTATATTAAACCTTAGAGTACTTCAGTGGCACATGAGCGTGTACTTCTACTAAAGCATTAATTGTGCCCTTTGAGTCTGTGTTTTTTTTTTTTACGTTCAGCGAGGATGGGTTGTGCAGCTTATCATTATAAATCAAGGACAAAGAACTTTGACCGAGGGCAAGAATCTGTTAAGTAACAGTGTCATCTGGTATCTGCAGTCAAATGCTCATGAATTATTTTTGTCAGATGTTTTTTCCACTTCGTGAATCAGATCAAATCTAAACAGCGTAAGACAGTGACGGTTCTGGGCAGCTCCCTGATGAAAAAAGTTTTGGATCTGTGCGTTTTAGCAGGTCGTTTACTGAAGAGGAGCAAACGTGTTCAGTGAACCTCTTCCTTGTAAATAAATGTTTTAAATGATGCTCACAGACCGGGCTGACACTTCCAGCAAAGAGCATGAATCAGACTCAAATCCAAAAGGAGGAAAAACAATGATATTATGGGAACACAAATGGGTGTTTCTGCCAAGATCATGCTTTTCTGCCTCATAAACAATTGTGTGATTTCCACTGGTCTTGTCCAGCACTCCTTGTTAATAAAGGAGCATTAATAGTCTTCATTGTCTGAAAATGTTCCTGGTTGTCCAATGACCTTTTCTCTGTCCCTGACCTCGAGTGTGAAAATCCAGTGCTTCCAGCCAGGCTAACAGACAGACAGATGGATGGAGAGAGAGAATAACATGATTATATTATGGTGGTTGTGGTTCACTGATCCTAATTGTAGTGTACATGGTGTGGCTCACAGCTACATCTCCCCATGTCAGAGAGAATTAAAGTTACAGGAGTTCAAAGTTACTTTAATGTTCGACTGTGACGCCCTCAGCTCTGCACGATTCTACTTTTATCAGCCTGCTGACTCTCCTCGATCTGGTTTCCACTGCAGGCCAGGGTTCACTCATTACACTGTTTACTGAGATATTTAGAAAACGTTTTCTAATAGACAGGTTCCTTCAAGCAAGGCTCTGAACTCCCACCTGTTTTATTGGAGATGCTCGAAGGAAGAATAAATGCATGACTAAAATATTAATACTAAACAGGTTTGTTGAGAGGAGCAATGAAAAAAAAAACTACAGTATGTTCACTGAATATATATAGATCAATTTCAAGGGTATGAATGATGACAAAAAGGTAAATAAAGCAAAACAAGACAGAATCCAGTGTTCGTGCAGTCAGTCGCACAGCAACATACACGCTACCATCAGACTACAGCCTGGAGAAGGTTGTTCATGCTTTTATCTCATCGCTTCTCAACCATGCAAACTCCACTTCCTTAACCCAATCGGCACAATGGATGTCAGCCAAGTACATTTGTGCAAAACCACAGATAAGTTCAAAGTGAATGTTTCTTTAAGTTGCAACTTTACGTCTGTTTAGGTTGTTGATTACTATTACTATTAGTTTACTATTTACCTCGCACTGTATTTCGCAGTTCGCAGATCACCTGCTGCCCAGTTGCGCTAATGCGTAGGGATACGGAGGTTCTACGGTTGAGAAAATGTTGTGCCAAAAGAAACGGCGGTCTGACGGCGATGTTAAGCGGTGTGAATTTTTGCTAAACAACGCACACTTGAACTGATATAGATTTTTTTTAGGTGGGCCTTGTTTTAGGTGGTTAAAATTCGCTTTGGACTCTGTTTATTGCAGTACAAAGCTGAGCGTCTGGGCTGGAGCGACTCTCTGCTTCTCCAAACTGAGGCTGCGCTGATCGGTGATTACAGTAGGGAACAGACCGACTATAGATATGTAGTTTATATGAGCCAACTTCAAAAAACCTGAACTATCCCTTTAATGCTGTGCTTATGCCCTGGTTATGTTTAACCACAAAAAACACTTGGTTATCTGTCTTGGTCAATGGTTCGACTGCCCAACACTGCTGGTCATTTCTTCAGGTCTCAGAAATATCCACTGGTGTGACTCAAACTGCGGTCGCCCATTTGGCAGCCTTGTTGGCTGTAATAACGCTACCAACTTCCTCTCTACCTCTGCCAGGTTCAGTACATGTCATACTTGGACATTACTGAGGTTTGCAGAAACGTTAATATTCTGGCAACTGGGGAGCATTTCCTCCAATTCATCCTCCAGCTCAGTTCCTGAGTGGTTCTAAACAATGTCGGTATATCAGACCACTTTCAGCTTTTTTATTTATTTTGGCTGTTATTTTTAGAATTAATTTAAAAATACTTTTGAAAGGTAGGGAAGGTAATTCTGGAGAAAGGTAGTTAATTGTTGAGCTTGTCGAATACCGGTGCTTTGGGTTAGAACTTAGGGTTGAATGTGGACCCAAAGTGGGACGCCCCAAACCACAATATTTTCCTAAACCTAACCAAGTTGTTTTCTTGCCTAAACTTCACCTAACAGTGAGCATATTACAAAAGAGTGATATGTGTTGTTTTGGGAGTGACTGACAATGGATCTATTCAGTCTTTTAGAGGTAAAGACATAAAAGTTATCAATGGAAATTAACAAACCATCAATAGTTTTCTCTGTCAGCTCCAGAAATGCTCTGGGAAAACCCTGCCAAGGCCATGATGAGCCCAGTTTGATGAAGATGATGCTGATAACTTTTCTTTTTTCCTCAGGCCCTCTCCACACAGAGGACGTATTATCTCAGAAGTTATCTCACAACCCTCTACATTGAACTGATTCTCACAATGGATGATTAAAGTCACGGAGCTCACCAATGACCCTGACACACCAGTGTATAGTGAGGTCAAGGCTTCACACTTCATCAGGCAAGCCTTGACATTGCTGCCAGAAAAAGGATTTCTAAACCTTCCTTTTTGAATTCCACTTCATTGCTCTGCTTTCTATCACGGTACATTTAGAGAAAGGAAATGATGAAAAGAAGGAGCCAAACCATTTTATGGCTGAAATAATGTACTCACCTTGATTTGCACATTTAGTGTCATCAAAGTAAAACTATGCTCGTATTTCCATCCATATTTTATTGAAAACGGAGGGGTATGTTCAATATGGCAGATTTGCATTCCCCTTGAAAGGTTTTTTTTTTTTGCAGCATCGGGCCGAGATAACTATCAGAGCTGAGTGTGGTGGAATTTGTTAAAAGCAGTCAAGCTGCAGAGGAGAGGAAGATGTCGAGAGAGGGAGGGTGAGCGTTAATGTAACATGACTTCACAAGTAGAGCTTTCCTCTAAAGTTAGCCCGGTGGCTATGCTAGATGTGTGTGTGTGTGTGTGTGTGTGTGTGTGTGTGTTGTGTATATGATATCCCCGCTGACATTATATGCTATTGAGGATCACCCTTCTGCTGGTGAGGGTGAAGATTACTCTGTCAGACGAGGCATTTGTTCATTTCCTGTCATTCAAGATGCTGATAGCTTGATAATTTGAGAGATCATTCATAACAAGATTTAAGAGTTGACAGCCATGCTAGCAGCTCTGTAAAGGCTAAGATGATCACATTGGCATGTTTTTCCTGGGGGAATCATCTCCAAGGATAGCTGTCCAGACTTTTCACTATAAACTGAAATTGGGGCATCACTAAAGTCTTTAACTTCACCTTCAGAGGACTAAGAATGTTAACAACGTCATAGTAATCCATCCAACACAGAAATCTCAGTCCAAACTAAAATGGTGGATCCACCAGCAAAACAACCTCCATTTCATTTGAACTTAAATTAATCTTTTTACCCTTTCACGTCTCTAAGATCTGATCTCAGAAACAGAGGCCTAAATGGAAACTATGGAGGAAGGAAGGAGAAATTGTATAATCTTGACCTTATACAAATGTGTCTGCAGCAGCGATGAGTTCAGTGAATTTCATTATCCGTCTTGAAATGGAAAAGGTTGGTGGCAAACACACAGATTAAATCCAACAAGAATGGGTTGAACATTCATTTCTATTTTTCTCAAGGATGTTGTGTTGGTGATGGAGGTCAATCCATGACTGATGGTTTTAATTTGCAGACTGCATCTACAAAGGTTTTGAAACCTTTTGACCACAGCTGGGATGGTTGGATGTTAGAAATCTAATCTCACACGAAAATGTTTCAGTTGCTGCAGAGAGGCATCACTTTGAAAACTCAAACTTTCCTTCCTCAGCTTTGAACTCTCGTACCTTTACTTTACAACTTGAGCCGGCTCTAAGGGGCTGTCGTGATTCAAGGAAAGGATAGTGTGTCTCCTCTAAGGCTTCTATCGGACATCAAAAGTGTGTCTGGTGAAGGGAAATGACGATGTTGTAAAACACTCTCTCCTGTAGCTCACTGGCCATTAACTGTTGGATTTAAGCCATGCATCACAAATACAATGTTTAAAAAGTGTGCTGCTTTATTCTGCGTGAGTCATTCTGGACGGACAGAAATATGACGCACCCTCTCTGTGCTCAGTATTGATCAGGTTGTCAGTCATGACCTGATTAAAAATACTGCCTGGATACAGTGTTGTTGTGCGATGTTATGAGTGTTTGAGTATGTGGAATAATGTGTGTGTGTGTGTGTGTGTGTGTGTGTCTGTGTGTGTGTGTGTGTGTGTGTGTGTGTGCACTGGGTGGAATCACTGCTGGTCATGTTTTACTGCAGCAGCATCAATTTCCTCTGCTGTCTTGTTTGTTACCTTGAGATTTACAAATTGCATTTTCCTCGTCACCATCACTTGCATTACAACATTAACGGAGCCTCTGCTGCCTCACTCTGGTGACAAACTATCAGACTGATGCCTCTTATCTGATTTGTCGTAATGTTACTTTAAAGCGATTGCAAAGTTGGCAATCAACCTCTTAGCTCTGTGTAAAAACTATAAAATAGTTGTAAGGGACTGTGTTGTTGGAGGCTGTTGCTTCAGTTACCAGTAACAACTGAAATATTGCGTACGGGATTTTAAGCTGATTCGAACTTTTAAGTGTTTTATATGAGACATTATATCTGGAGAGTTACCACAACAACACTGATTGTATCCTCTATTGCATGATCGTCAGTATATCATCAAAAATGCTCTGTTTACACCATAAAGTATTATTCATGACTTCTGTAGAGATGCCAGAATACATGACAGTAGTCAATGTACTTGCAAACCATGGATATGTTGGAACTGTCAATTTATATTTTAAATGTAGATTTCTTTCATTCAGTTTTCAGAGTTATGATGTGACAGTACTGGGTGTATTGTCTTGTGAGGTTTAGGTATGAATACAACTTGGTTAGGGTTAGGAAAACATAATGTTTTGGCTTTGGTTGGCATGAACATGGCTGGAGACGTCCTGTCTTCTCCTCAAAAATACATGTTTCTGGCTCCCACAAACACAACTGGAGACTGTGCCACGGTCTCCCTAAAAATATCCAGTGGTTTCACTGGGGCTGTTAGAACACATTTGGGCCATAGAGGTCACGATCAGTTTCTCTAAAACATAGCGTGATGTTGTGAGAGGCTCAACTTGGGACTAGCATGTACAAGGATAAAACTTTTAGACAGCGGTGAAATTTTTGTGACAGTTGGACTCTGCATGCACTTTAGCCACAAACGTCTGCACATGGCTGCCAGTGTGAACTCTCCATTGTGTAGCTTCTGAACATAGACCGACACTTCATCCAGATTTCCTCCCAAGAAAAATTGTCAGTGTCAATGTCATTAATAAACAACCTAAATCACAATCTTATTATTCTGTGTGGTTAAACCCATATTTTACTGGCAAATTATCCAGAGAAGGTCTCTCTGTTTCTCTTGCTCTCTTCTCTCACGTTGTCTCTGACTCGCTCGTACTCTCAGCTAATTGTGAACCCACAAACTGGAGCCAATTTTATCTCATAGTAAATAATTTATCAGCTTACATTATTCAACAAGTGTAATAAGTGCAGAATGCTGGTTAAATGAATAATGGAATGGCAATCATTTAAAAAAAAACACATTTCTCACCCGGTCTAACTGGCAACAGCTTTTGCATGACTGCAGGGCATTGGGCTGTCCTCCAGAGCCATGCTGCGCTGAGCTGTGCTGTGTTAGCTTGGGTTTAAACTTACTGTGTGATGCTGCACAGATGCCTGTCACATGCTATAATCACACATGTGGATACTAACAACTGAGGTTTGACAGATGTAGGTTTTTCTTGTGAATAAGGATATATCTTTTTGGACTGAAGATAACAGTTGTCTATATTTGGTGCAGTACAAAGTATCTTTAATATCCAAATTAAATTGAATTTGTATCCTTAAGACTATTGTAGTTTTAATAATAGATTAATGCTAACAGCCAGACAGCAGTCACACAAGAGCCACAGACTTTGAACAACCCACAATAGCTTTAATGTTAAAGTCCTATCTATCTCACAAACAAGAACACGCTTCTCGTCCTGCACCTTGTTAAACTTCCAACCAAACACTCTCCAGGCTAAAGTGTACTGCTCACATCAGTTTGTAGGTTAGCTAATTGGCTGCTCAGCTGCTGCTGTCCATTTACATGCCGGTGTGGTCATTACTCATCAATAACCCTAACAACACACATGTAGGCTTCTATGTTGCTCCGTCCCCTGCCAGACAAACAGAAGCATGAACATCGGCACTAATGCGTTATGTTTTTGCTTTTCATTTTCTCCTTTTGTGTGATTTCCACGACTTAAGCTTTATATCGTCTTCATTAGGGACTATCGAGTGGTTACAGCAATTCAGCAACAACATTCCCGGTGTGGTGGTATCCTCTCTTTAATTTTAGCTAACTTATCTGCTAAATTTGTATTTTTTAAAATTTACATTACAATGGCTGGAGCACTGGAGTACATTCCTTGAATTTCTATCCAGTCCAAAGGAGAGAAATGAATGAACTTTATGTTGTCTACAAGTAAAATAAACTTGACCAGACTGTGATGTCACTGTAGTAAGTAAGAGCTTTTTTACGAGCCCGAGCAGTGTCTCACTGTGTCATCACAGTGTCAGACAGAGTGAGTAATGATGAATAATCCCGGTCATGGCCTGCTCATCATCACTGCAGGTGAAAATGTGACTATGTCTTCAGTTTTGGCTGCTTCACTTTTCTCCCTTTACTGCTGTGAACGATGACACAGTCTATCTGACATTAAGAGAAGTTGGCAGAAAGAGAAAAATTGTAGATAATGAACAGATGTCCAGAGGGAAGACAGCTGGCTGAGGTTCAGGTGAGGTTACATATTGAATTTACTCAAATGTCAAGTAAAACTCCGCTGGCGCAACGAAGGTGAGCCAGGCTTAAATCATCAGAGCCTGAAAGGATCCAGATTGAATGATGTAAAAGCACTAATCTATGTCGAAAGGGGAAAAAACATGGTTGCCCTCGAAAGGAAATGAAGGCAACTCATATATCCCCCTTTTACGTTCTCACCTCTGGGTTTACGCTGGTCTAACTCGCTCCCCTTTTCTTCATTTCATCTATTTATTCTCCCATTGTTTTCTGTCTTGTATGTAAGCGGAGAACAGCCATGCTTGCAGATCACAGATTTATCATTTTGTTAGTGAGTCGAGATAACAGCTTGTTTTCTCATGATTACAAGCTTTCTTTATCTTGTAATTTCAAGAAAACACCATAATTCATCACGAGAAGACGCCTTCATAGGATCTCATGAGTGGACGATGACATACACACCACCTGAACTTTTTGATGCCGTTTTGCTGTTTTATATAAGAATACTTTCCTTTGTAATTTGATTTGAGGGCATTAAGATTATGGCTAGTTATCATAACTGAAGAGCCAAATTAAAGGAACAGATTCACCCAAAATAGAAAATTCACTCATTATCTTCTCAACCCATGCTGATGGAAGTTTCAGGTCTCCAAAACTTGTATGTAATGCTTTTACCTTAGCATCTAAAAGAAGATCCTGGCTTTTAAAGGGGTGTAGATAACATCTTTTCAATTTAGTTCAGGACCTCCAGAGACCTTTATTATATCCAGACGAGCTGTACGTTGCCGTTTAATGTATTTTTCAGTTGTTTTTTTACATTTAAGATATTCCGTTTCAGGTATTTAGGAGAGTGCTGCTACCATAGGTGTAATAGCAGAGGATCGAAGTGAGGAAATAAGGTTAATAATGTTCACAGTTTGTGTAATCTGTTTGAAAATCACTAAAGTGTCTGTCATGCAAGAGAGCAAACAAACAAACAAACAAATGGTCAAAGATGTCAAATTGAGATTTAAGCGACCTGATTGATTTTGTGCTTTGAATAACATGCGAGAAAATGTTCCACCCTATGATGCCGGTATAACAAATAGGATAACGCTACACCTCTGACTTCCATGCTGTGAAGCTCCAGAAATGTTTTGTGGACTACGAAACTTTACTCAACCTTCCATCAACACGGATGATGAGCAGATGATGACTGAATATTCATTGCGGGGCGGGCTGTCGTCCAACTTGTCATTGACAGAGGTAAAAGAAACTACCAACACTGAATGGTGTAATAAAATATCTATATAAAAAAACATAGATCGAAGACTTTATCTGTTATTTATGTTAATCAGTTGCTACAGCTGGCACGACATTATCTATGGCGCTCCTGATCTCTAATAAAAATGACAAATAATGCGAGTAAACGATCATTTGTTTTCTAGCTCTAACAAGTTACTTATCTTATCTGTCTCCAGATAAGGAAATAACATGCTAGTGTTCTCAAGATAACGGCAGTAAAAATTAATCAAAGCAAAGCTGTTCTCGTCTCTCCAGTGATTATAAAAAAGTCAAATCTCAGTCAGTTATTGCTCATTTGTTCAGAGAGGAGTGACTGTTAAGTCCAAACATTTTCATCAACCTTAATTCTAAAAAAATATAGACTTATTCCACAATGTTGCTGCTGCTGCTGCTCACACCATAATCCAGCATATAACTTAAAACATTTGATCTCTCCTACTTGCTCTTGTTTCATGCTTTTATCGAGTGAGTAGTGATTCTCTTTCTTTCTCTTTTATCCTTCCTTTGGTCTCAGCGGGTGTCCACGTGTTCTCTCCCTCTCTCTCTGATTCTCTTCATGTCTTATCAGTTCCCATTTCTGCAGCCTGACACACACGTTTCCTCTTTTTTTTTCTTCTCTTCTCTTGTTTTCATTTTGTCTAAATACCCATTTAAGTGACATTTAATCTCCCTCTGTTTCCGGTCGGGTCACCCCTGGCTGATGATGCTCCCAGCTCTGTGGCTCACAATGTACTTATTTACTTACAATTCCCTTGTTTCGATCCTGTCCTTTCACCCTTTTTTATCCTGCTTACCTTCCAACCTTTATCTTCATCTCCCCTTTACCAGCTCAGCTCCTTTGCCCTCTCATCCTCTTACTCTTCCTTCCTCCCTCACGCCTCCTCCCAAGCATGTCCTTCCACATTATGCTTCCTTCTAATTATCTCCTCTGTCCATATTTACCATTCCTTAAATTTTCTCACCTCGTAGTTTCCTTATTTTCTCTTCTACCTCCTAAATCCTCTTCACACACTTTTGTTTTCATTAATAACCATCCCTCCTCCCTCTGCTCATCTCTCCTCACACATTTCCTTTTAAAGCTCATTTTATTATTGACCTTCTTCCCATTTTCTCCTTTGTTCGTGTCGAATAAAGACACTTACAGGCCACACATGTCTCTTACTCGGCTTTCAGAGTGCTTTCTCGATGATTCCACTAACTATTTTTTTTATTCACAAACCTTATACATCCTGGTAAATGAGTTATGAGTGTGTGGCTTTCTTATTCTTTCTTTTAAATCTGCCTCATTAGATTAAATGCCAGTTCCTGTATGTGAAAATTAGGATTTTGCTTCAGCTGTCCACGAGGTGTTGTAGAGGATGTGGAGCTGCAGAGGAAAGCAGAGAAGAAATCCTCAGAGAGAAGTTTTCTGTCACAACTTGTTTTACACACAGTCAGCAGGTAAAAGATTAAAAGGATGGAGGCAAAGTGAACTGAACGGAGACACAGCTTTGTAGTCTTCATGCATGAATATTTAAATGAGCTGATACAAAGTCTAGTTTTGCCACCATGACTTGTTTGTTCCTCCTCCTTTTCCCCTCTTCCTTCTTTACATCACCTCCTTCTTTCCTCATATCTTGCCTTCCTCTTTATATCTTTCCTTTTCCTGTATCGTTTTGTTGTCACCCCTCACTATTTTCCCTTTCTTCACGTTTCCGTGGCCTCCTCTCTCTCATATTCCATCCCTCCGCCACAAGCTGCTCCTTTCTATCTCTTAACTTATCCTACCTTGAATTCTTTCCTGTATTCCCACACACAATAATAAAGTTTGTGCATTACACCGGACTGACCTTTTCTTCTGTTCAACGAGAAAAACAAGAAAAGAGACAAGATTAGGTGTTATGGCAGAGGAGATGGATTAAAAATCAATCATTGAAAACATAATCAGGGCTTTGTGAAAAAGATAGAAATGCAAAATTAATTGCAAGGAAATGACAAAAGTGAGAAAAAATGAAACGGTAGACACAAAAACGACACTCTAAACACAACCATGGTAATTTCACATCTCACAGAAATATGTTCTTGGAAGGGATTTAGAAACACTCTTTGCACTTACAGCTCCACATCTCTATTGTCCTCCTCCTCCACTAGGCTTCTACATTGAATTTCTGCAAACATCGCCTCAGTGATAAGTCACCAAATTACTGCCCATTTTGCATTCGAAGCCACATTAAAATGAATGACCTTGGACTGTTCCTTGCTTCTGCACTACTGAAGTGAACAAAAACATCAAAATATCAAAAACGTCTAAAAAATCACTAGACCTGTCATTCAACAATGCTCAAATTCAGAGAAATCCACACCAAGTTTACTCAAGGTAACAGTGCATTACATGTTGCGCCTGGTGTTGCTTCCATGATAGAAAAGTCAGCGAACAAAGACTAAAGTTAACATGAATGAAACTTTAAAACATCACCTCCCCTGTAAATATTTGTGAGGCACATCAGACAGATTTTCAGTGGTTGTTGCTTATTGGTTTATTCACCATCAGCAAAGTGATTTCGATCACAGGATGTATATTAATTTGCTTTACTCGCACTCATGATTATCCGCCCCAAACAGCCACGTTGCTTTATTGTACATTAGCCGTAAGCTAGTGAGAAACAGCACACAGCGAGGGTGTATGTGTGTCTTTATGTTAAAGTTCAGGTCAACTCTCTCATGATAGAAAAGTAGATTTCCTCTCCAGCTCCAGCTAGCAGTCAGCATTACAGTATAAACACCTGACAGTGGAGGTCACTGCTGCAGTCAGGTTGATAAACAGGATTGAATATAAACCACTTTTTATTGTTTTTGTCGGTTAACAGCTCCGGATCAGAACATAATCCAACGTGACTCCGGGTGTTTATTCCTCCAGAAGGTCTGGCTCTGCGTCAGGCTAATTTATTTAGTTTTGTTTTGATATAGAGCCCCCTAGCATAAGAAATTGCATATTATGCCCATAACGGTGCTGTTTGTGAGATAAGACAATTTTCGAGTCTCATTCTCATCCAGTTTTAACGGGTTGGGCATGAGACTCAAAAATCAACTTTTCTTAGAAATAGCACCTTTAAAAGATTTAAAAAGTAACCTTCATAACGTTGTCACTGGCCTCCATGAACAACTCTCAACAGAGATGATAAGAAAGAGGGATGGCTAACTGCTTAGCATCATCAGCCCAGAACAAATAATTATATTGACCAATGCTTAAAAACAGGTTTTAGCGCCTCCTGGTCTCTCATCTGCTGCTTTCTTCTGTTCCCTGTTTTCCGCCAGCCAGGAAGGATTTGGTGACAATTACTGGTTCTTACAATCGAAGACAGGTGTGCTGTCACCTCCCTTCGCCTCCTGTCCCGCACTGTCTGTTTGAGGATAGAGGAGGAGAAGGAGAGGAAGAGGAGGTGTCAGAGAGGAGCCAGCAGGGAGTTAGGCTATCGATCCACGTCAGGTGAAGATGACCTAATGACAACTCCGCTGGGAGAGCCCCTCAACTCTTCCACTAACTATCTGCCTCTCTCTTTTCTATTTCCTGCTGCTTTGTGCTTCGTCTCTCTCTGCTGAGTAAGTATTTAAATTCAAGGTGCTTTGGAAATAAAACTGACATTGACAAAGTGACAGTATATAATTCAGTGTCTGACATTTTGCTCTGTATGTAACAAATGAGACACTTTGAATGAGAAATTTAAAGAAACACCACTTTACTCAAGAAACGTGTGTCTTCTTTTTATCGTAAACACCATCATACCCTTTGTTTCTCATTCCCACGTTTCTCCCACTCACCGTCATGTATTTCTGATATTTTAAACCCATACAACATTTAACGTGCAGTTAAATGCTCTGTGGTCGAGGCTCAAAGCGAAGCTGTGCTTTTTACAGTTTTAGCTCCAGCATCGTGAGCAGCCTCCTCCTCAGGTCAACTGAGTCGGCATTTCATTTTAGAATTATTTCAAAAGATTTTCATATTTATAATGTGCTGCTGAATTACTCCCATTTGTTCTGTATTGTTTTATTTTGCTGTTATTGAGATTTTGTGGTTTTGTCTCTGGTCAGTTGCTTTGCCATGGCTTATCTCCAGTGGATAACAAAGATTACTCAGACGATTATTCTTTCTCTCTCACACACTGTTTGAGAAATCACACACACACTGTTCAACTCCTGACTTGCAGCCTGGAGAGAGTCTCTGGCAGGCGGTGTGATAGATGTGTACCTTTAATCTCTAAAGCCACCTGGAGGAGACAGATGATCGGAGGGCTTCTTCCCTCTGTCTTACTGTGTTTTTCTGTCCTTGCTCCCATTCCGTCTTTGTCCTTTTCCTTTCCAAAATGAAATGTGGTATCATTACATGCTGTGTTGGTGTCGCTCCTGAAACATCATAAATAATGTTGCTCCTGGGTTGTAATTTCTACTGACCAGTCACATTGTTTTTTAAAAATCATTGCATAGTGACTCGGGGACAAAGACTGGAAAACTGAGCCAGAACTACGTAGTCTTTTTCTTTTTACTTGTAGCTAGTGGCGAACAAATACCAACAGTACAAACATTCGAGGTGTTGAAGGGTCGGAGTCACAGTTCAAAGACAACAGATTGTATCACCTCACAGGGAGAAGCCAGAATATTGTTTTGAGAAAAGGACCTGCTGTACAGATCTGAGGAGAGAGAGGTGGCGCTGAAGTTTAAGTCCCAGATAAGAGCGCAGTGGAGAGAGAGATTATGACTGAACAGGTAGAGATGGTATGAAAGTCTTACTTTAAGCCAGGAGATTTCAGTCTCTGATGGAAAATGTGGAGTTCAGCTATGAGAGTGTGAGTATAACAAGATGTAACATCAGTAATTCTGGGCCTCATTACCTCTGTAGCAGTTCTTCTTCTGAGAGTGAATTAAACTTGACTTTTCTCTGATTTTAGGAAAATGACTGCTACCATAAAACGATTTAAAGTCTAACTTGCCTCCGTCTTTTTGGTCCAAAATAACATTTTGACAGATTATCAGGAGCTGTTTGTCCTGAAAGTTTTTTGGTTATTTATTCATGTATGTATGTTTTACCGCAGACTGTTGTCTTTTAAAGCTCATTAGCACCCACGCAGGTGTTTTCGCTTGATTAGCTTCATTAGTCCTCTCCTCAAACTGTGTGGGCGTGTACAAATTGCTCCTTCTTTCTCCTGTTGGAGGCAAGAAAACACATCACTTATCATTATTATTAACACACGGAAGGAAGTGACATTTGGTCAATCACATCATAGCTCGATCCAGCTTAAACCCAATTACAGAGCTAAAACTTTGGTCCAACTAGCAGTCTCCTAACTGCGAGTGCATCCCGGGTCATTTATTTGATATTTCCTCACTCCTCGTTTGAACCGAGAGTCGTTTTGGTCTGTCATCTTGCAGGTCGTCCCAAAACTCTTATTTCTGATCTGTTGGTCATGGCCGTGGATACACAAGAGCAGCCTTCACGGAAGACTTGACGTATAAATACTCCACCCCTACATTTGGCAGATGTGCTTTCATATGGCCCTCTGGCGGAAGGCGATGCACTCTTAAAGGGTCACTCCGTGCATCCTCGGTGAAATGAGGCAAGTGAGGGAAACGTCCACGAAACAGATGTCGGATGTAGCTGACTGTCTTTGTCACTAAGGTAACCGACCTTCACCACCACCGTCCTGGATTTCCAAAATAACGACTCCCACATTACCTTTGTATATAAAAGAATATAATATTTATTGACCCTTCTGGTTTGAAACAGCCCACCCAGAAAGGGAAGAAACCAAAACTGCATCACCATCGTTTCCTGAGCTTCACTTCGGTTTCCAAGACAAACTTCTCTTACTTAGACTTGAGTAGTTCTGAACTCCAGCAGCACCACTGTGTTTACCTCAAAAAAAATATTTTCCCACTCTTTACTCCCCCGCTCGCTACTGTACAAAGCTGCGGAAAGTGACTCACTCTTTTACATAAAAACCCTGGATGAGGCTGTCATTATGGGGCAATTATTTTGGAGAAAAGTTACTGTAAGAAAGGCATTGATTCTTTCAAGAGCACCTCCCACCTCCTGCTGTCACACAGCTGGACAGCTGCTCTTTCTTTCTTTCTTTCTTTCTTTCTTCTGCAGCCTTTTGATTGCAGCTCTCTGCTGCGTGAGGAAAATGGAAGGAAATTATCGTGAATAAGGTGAAATTGAGACGCATATGCTGTATAATCACTATTCAATCATGCAATCATGTCCAAAGGTACTAATTGGTGGCCTGCTGCACTTGATTTAATACAGAGAGCTGTGTGTGTGTGTGTGTGTGTGTGTGTGTGTGTGTGTGTGTGTGCACGGCACATCATCTCAGCTCAATCATATTCACATGTGTTGTACATGTGAATATGATAGCACAGTTTGATCCGGGGATGTAGTGGTGGAGACATGTCTCTGTAAAGATGTGGGCACAACAGTCTCTGATTTTTGATTGTCTGGACGTCCCGAGTCCGATTTCATCCATTTTATATCCCTGCGACTGGACATTAGCCAGGAGCCTTAAATCCAAGATGGATTTCCATGACTCTTATCCCGACTCTCTTTCTGTCTTCCCTGGGGCGATCTGCCTGAACAGGTTAGATGATCAAACAATGACGTTGACGTCATCTCAAAGTCTGCTGCTTTTAAAGCAAAACTCTCGTCAAAATGCAACCTAGGCTTTTTTTGTGAATGTACCCAAGTCAAACCTTCGTGTAAAAGCATAATTACGATGAAAGAGGCACTTTAAGATTTACCGTAATTTCGTTTTCGGGCAAGCTAATTTTCAATGGAGTGCAGGGGCACTCTTATGCTAGCATCAAAATCGCTATTTTTAAAACACTAAGAAGGCTCGACGCAGCATGAAACATTGCTCGTAGTATCACCAGGGTCTCCACACATGAACACGAGCATTGAGAACATTGTTTGTGTACACAGAGTTTACTAAGAAGAAAGTTTTTGAACAACTCACGTTAGCAGATGCTTATTCCGCTCACCGCCGTCCTGTCAACCAGAAGTGTCGATTTCTGAATGCGACGTAGCATGGCCTCATTTCCTTGTGTCCTAGTCCCTCCCACCGAGGACACACGGAGAGACTCTTTAAGAGTTCATCTCTTTCGCTCTGAAGCACCATATGAAGGCACATCTGCCAAATGTAGGGGTGGATTATTTATACGTCAAGTCTTCCGTGAAGGCTGCTCTTGTGTATCCACGGCCATGACCAAAAGATCAGAAATAAGAGCTTTGGGACGGACTGCAAGATGGCAAAACAAAATGACTCTTGGTTCAATCGAGGACATATAAAATAAGTGAATTGGGATGTGCACACAGTCAGTATCATCTACATTACGGCTGGCAAATTGTTACAGACCAGGGATTTGTATTTACAACAATCATGTTGCACTCAGAAACTGCAGATCGCACAAAATGCCTGTTTCTACATAATGTTGCTAAATACGATGTTCATTGCAGACTTCTTGTGTGACAAGTTTTCACTGGTGGTTCAATATTTCCTCAGCTGTGAGAATGATTACACACACAATTCCCCCACCCTCTCCCTCTTACACCTTCATGTCTCTCATCCACTTCACCTTTCTCAGCTTCTCCACATTATAATCATCTTGTCTCCTCTCCTCTTGATGTGATAATTAATATCAGAAGAAACAGGCAGATCCAAGGCTCAGTAGGGTTTTTATATCTGCAGCCAATCAGCAGAAAGCCTCCTGGAAGAAAATCTGGTTAATTTGTTTTTCCTCTGATTTTTCTCCTCATGGAACTGAGAGCTCATCAGAGAGACACAAACATATCATTCATGTTGAAATTATTTGCAGAGCGTTTTTCATAGAAATTATGCAACCCATCATGCTTACAAACAGTTTAAAAGGCATCAAAGACGGCTCAATATAGACACATTAACATAATCAAATACAACCGACAGAATCAATATAAAATGTAGAAACAGAAAAACGTTACAGAGGTAAAGGTGTGTGTGTGTGTGTGTGTGTGTGTGTGTGAGTGAGTGTGTGTATGTGTGTGTGACTGTTCTATGTGAAGCCGCGCCAGCAGTAACAGCATCAGTGTTTTAATGAGGAACAGGAGGCGATGTTCTGTGTTGTTTAACAGGAAATGAGAATAAGGAGAAAATTAATGAAGATGGAAGAGGATGAGAAAGTGCGCAGATGAAGAAGGCCATGACTGAGATGAAGGATATTTTCTCTGTTGGGTTTTCACTATTTGATCTACGTATCTTTTGTTATAGGGTTATGTGGACTTTGTCCATGGCATGTTTTCCCCCTGTATATTAACTTTTAGTTATGATACATTGTTTTCGCTATTAACTGTTTTGTGCTGCATCGCAACACCATTGTGTTAATGTGGTTTTTCAAGGTTAAATAAAAAACAAATGAATATTAATTCTGTTTTTATGTGTTGATGAACATTGAATGTCGCTATTTTGTTTACTGACTTGTTTTAAGCGCCCTTTTTTATTCAAGTGTATTTTCATTTATAATCAAAGTCATCAGTATGATAGTAATGAGATAAAGCCTTACTAGCCATTCAAGAATAAGCTGGACAAATACAAAAAATGAATTAATTAAATGTATAAATAATAATCCGGACCATGAAAATGTGAATACATTTTTTTCTTTTAAACAAACAACAACAGCAACAACAACAAAAATCAAACCGGCATACTGTAATTTATGTTTTCCTATTTCTAAACAGGCATATCCAAGACGCCATGTTGTCCTCTGAAGGACCCCTCAGAATCCCAATATGGCGGCGTCCATTCGGGTGTGCTGTGCCCTCCGCATCACACTCGGAGGTGAATTATTTCTCTTTCTTGTCCTCTGAAGCTTCTTCAACGCAGTGCTTTGTGTATATCGGTGTATGTTTACTGTGTTTATGTTTACGTGAGACTGTTTTGTTCGTGGTCAGTTGTGTTAACGGACCCGGGAGAAGCCTCGCGCTGCTGCAGAGCTGCCATTACCGGGGACGCCTGAGAAATAACTGCCTTTTCAGTGCATTCAGAGTTAAAATGCTACAGTTTGTGTTATATAAGTACAGCATGCAGTGAATAATAACATTCGGACGTTAGATTGAAGTTTAGATTGACATTAATTGCCTCGCACCGCGTCTGTTTTACATGCTAGATGTTTTCTCCCAGGTGTCAGTGCTCTATAATCGTTATTTTATATTGTTTAACCGTTATTGTAACTAATACGTATAATAGTAATAAAGTATGAAGACGTTAGAACTGATGATCGACGCTCTAGTTTTATATATGGTACATAGAAATCCCCAAGTAGCCTTGAAATTAGTTGGGCATTCGAAACCAAACTCTATTCAAAAATGTTTCAATTTAATGTTCCCGTGGTTGTAAAGAAACGTAGACGCCTCTGAGAACATAACGGAAGAGCAGCTACGCAGTCGTGTAGTGCAAGCTTTAATTCGGCAAACCTTACAACCACATTTTATCACAGTGATTTCTCAAATGTCACCAGGTTTTACTGTCCATACTGTTTTACTCAACGCTGCTGCTTAATTTATGTATTCTTTTTAAATGAAAAGTAAATATCAGCATGATGTGACATTTGTGAGGATGTTTACTGTTACATTAATGTTTTTAAGCGATTCTGTGTCTCCTACCTTTGGTGGATGTCTCTCTCTTTCAGGTGTGGCACCACTCCGTACCATAAGCGGAGCAGTTCAGGTGTCCCAGTTGGCGAGTCGAGCATCAGCTGCTTCCCTCCAAAGACAACCTGCACTCCCCCTGTTCCCTGCAACAGCATGGCAGCAGACAAGACATGGCAGCTTCTTCAACAAGTGTAAGTATTCAGAGCAATAATGTCATAGTTTGTCAGCTCCAGCCAAAAGTCACCCAAGATGAATGCACAATGAGAAATTTACATTGTGACTACTTGGCAACTACAGCAGCATGCAGATTGTAGGTATGAGTCTGATTATTGTGCGCCTATTTCAACCGGCATTCCTCTCTTCTTTCCACTATATGCATGTTACTGTTTTTAAAGTCCTTAGCGCCGACTCAGATGACTGTGATTGGTTTAAAAGAATGGAAACAAGCCAGAACATTTAACGATAATGTGTGCAGCTTGGCCTTTCTTCAGCCCCGACACAGCGCTGTGGAGATGCTAGACTTGTCATGTTGTCAGTCTTTTGCTGTTATCGATACACCATTTTTACGCTTTACTTTTTTAGAAGCACTACAGTGGTAATATTTGTGGTAGTTATCGTGTTTTTTCTGCAAATTCAAACCGACTGGACTGAGGTGGAGGTCTGTATACTTCTACTGCTCATGTGCATCAGCATGAATATCCAAATAATTCCCTACAACTTCCAACTACAACAGTCACATCTGGGTGATAATGTCAGGGAGTCTTCAACCTGTTGGTCCTGTGGTGTGTCTTAGACTTAATTTTCCCATCAGCAGATGCGGGTACGTTGTTGTGATGTGAGTCTTTTGAAATGTGCATATACAGAGCTTTTTAAACACTCTCTTGTTTCCTGAGTGTTTCCTTCTCACTCGCTCACTGGCTCACTAGCTCCTCTCGTTTTATCTTGTCTGTTTCATTTACAGTCACCGCCTCAGCATTTCTCAGACAATTACATATTTGGTGTCTGTCAGCATGTCAGGAATACAAACACACACACTGTCAAACACTCTTTGAAACCCGTCACATTCCATCAACTCTGTATTCGGGCTCATATTTCTACATGGAGAGTCTTTTAAATATTTACTCTCAGGAGGGTTTTGGTTGTATTAACCAGTTTATTTTAGATGTCTCCATCTGTGCATCTACTGCAGGCCCTAAACTGCATCATCCATACTGTATATCTACTTTAGGGGCTGAGTCTTTGCACACATTAAGTCTTTATTGTATTTTTAATTACAGTCCCTTGGCGATCCCATATGTCACCTGTTTGATATCTTTATCCTCGGCCTTTACAGCCTGCAGAGTCCATACATCCTCAGAACAGCTGGCTTTAGTGGAGCACTTAAATTCAGCTGCATCATTTCTAAGAAATCACATTCATAGTCTTCCTGAATTTTTGATTGTTTTGGACTAGTGTGTGAGTTAAACTACTTGCCGTGAAAGTGTTGCTGAGAAAATGGATTGATGTTAAACTGAGAATGTCCCGTCGAGTTCTACATCGGCTCTGTTGGCAGGATTAAGACTTTTCAGTCAGGGAAGAAAGAAAATGGTGTTAAGACAAGTTGCTGAGACTCATTTTCTGAGAATTTGAATGGTAATTTACAGAGTAGATCCGGTCTGGTGGCATTAGATGCATTTGATTAAAGTAATTGAGGGTTGAAACTAAAAATTATTTCAACAATTAGTCAGCTAATGGGGGGGTCGTTTAGCTGTCAGAAAACAATGGAAGATGACAATCAAATATCCTAGAGAACAAGGTGACATCTTGAAGGGTCTTTCAACTAACAATCAAAATACAACAAAAATATTATAATGTTAAACCAAGAAAAGCAGTTAAGTCCAACGTCGGAGAACCTGGAATGAAATCAAAGACAGTGGCACTGATTTATTGACAGAAAATCTTAGAAACTGAACATTTAATTTCTCGTATTTCTCACAGTTTTTGGGTCTATTGTTACAACTTAGAGATCAGAGACAGAATGATTTGCTGATGAAGTCCTCATATCTTATTTTGTGTGTTCAGCAAAGTTTGGGTAGTGGCCAGATTTTTTCTTGTTCTTGTCTTGCACAGATACGATGAAGAAAAGATAAAAATCTGACAGATCTTTAAAGCTGTGTGTGTGTTTTTACAGTGACGGCTGAGGAGTTGTGGAAAGGTGTGTTGGCGGAATCGGGTGCCGGCGGCAGAAAGGGCCGAGGAAAGAGAGCCAAACGCAAACTGAAGAGAGATCTGAACCGAGGACAGCGGATCGGAGAAGGTGAGACATCGTCTGTCTGTCTATCTTTTAGTCTCTGCAGATTTTTGTCTTGACTTTCTTGGATCTGATGTTTGAGTTAAACCTTCCAAATATTAATTGGATTGTTTCTGTGATTTTCTATGTTCAGACGTTTTGAAGTGTGTCCTTTTTTCCAGTTAAGTTGTGCTCTGCTGTGCTGATGGACACAACACACTAGAATATTCATTAGATGATGTTACTAATTTATTACAGCGTTCTACTGTGGGGAGAAATCGGCCTTCATTCATTCTGCCTGTCTTCTTTTTCCTGTTTTCACTTTAAGAGGAACTATCAGTCTTCATTCACTCTCAGTGTCACAGTCGTGTTAGTCCGTTTCTTCTCTCCTTTGCTTTCACTTTGACTAAAAGACTTTAAATTATCACTCTTTCATGATCCGTACTCATCTCTCTGTGGTGGTGGAGAAGTCTTAAATAATGTAATTTCAATTAAGACACACGATGCAGCTTGTTGTTGTACATACCACTATATCCATCCTCAGTCGAGGATTTAAAGAGCAATTATGTACATTTCAGTAAAACAACAAAGCTTGTGTGACAATTTAAGTAAGAAGTTATTCTCAGATAGCAAGTTTTAAACTATTGAAATTAATGTAAGTAGATTTTTCTAGTACAAATGTTCTTCTCTTGCAACTCCTCTCTTGTGTTCTCCTTTTCCCTGATAGTTTTTTCCTTTTCTCTCTCGCTTTGTGTCTTTAACTCACAGGTCGCGGCGGCTTTCTATGGCCTGGTCTTAACACTCCAGTGATAAAGGACGGGAATGTGCGGACCGTGAGCCAAAGAAGCGAGAGCGAGCAGCAGGAGGTGCAAGCTGAACTCGGTACAAAGACAGATCGCACTAAATACACACAAACCCATTTCAGTTTGTAAACACATAGGCACACAAAGCAGAACACAAATGATAAATCGCATACCGATGCCTTAACACCACAGAGTCACATTCACTTGTTGCTGCAACTGATAATTATTCTCACTGATGATGAATGTGCTGATTATTTTCTTGATTAGTAGATTAGTTATTTGTTATATAGAATGCAAGGACATGTTAAAAACTGTTGAGTCCAAGAATGTCTTGTTTTTGTGGAAAGAAACCAAAAAATATTCACATTTAATAAGCTTGAATCTGGGAATTTCTATTTTATTTTATAAAAAAAAAATATCCAAAACAGCCAAACAGTTATCAAAATAGTTAGAGATTAATTCATTAATTGTTGCAGCTCTGAATTGTTTAATAGAACAAGAAGAGGCCTCTGTTTTTTAGAGTTTTCAGTCATAGTAAAAGGTTAAAAAAGACTGAAAGCTTCAACCTCCAGTATTTTGAATCAAGCATGCTTTACATCCATATTAACTAGCTTACAGCCTTCTTCTTCTTCTCTGCCTGTGCTGGCACATTGCTGCGTATCTTGGCATGTTACCACCACTAGTGGATCAGTGGAATGGTGTGAAACCATTGGCAGGAATGTGCACTGACAAAATGGGGTCCCACTCTGAGAAAAACAGCTCCATAGCCGTCCTACGAGAGGTCAAAATCTCCACAGGGAGCTTTTGGTTTTTAGAAACAGAGGCACTGTTGGCGTGAGATGGAAGCTGCTAGTTTCCCTGACACAGTTAATTTGAAAATGACTAATAGCACCATTGACTATCATTTTCTTCTTGCAGTTAATCAGAGGGATGAGTGGGAGAGGAAGAGGAAGATGAAGGTGAAGAGGGAAAGAGGATGGACAGGAAGCTCGTGGGGGGGCACCAGCCTCGGCCCACCTGACCCTGGACCCAATGGAGGTAAATATCCACACAGTGCAGAAACA